>JARYGA010005768.1:0-25384 GCA_030545235.1 Helianthus tuberosus
ACTATGCTTTTGCCCATGTTTCCCACTAGAACTAGGCTTTTTCATTTTAGGTTTGTATCGTTATCGCAAATCTACTAGTCTAGCTGAGCCTATCGTCACATCTTTATTAAGATCGTTTATCACATTTTATCTTTCCATTTCTTTAGCATGCTGTGATAGTCCAACTGATTTACTATCATTTCCTCTTTTCACAACAAGACTCATTTTTGCAATTTTCAATGTTTTTGGAATTTTTCAAATTTTCTAATTTTTTTTTTAATTTTTACTCCCCCTAAAATCAAAATATGTTTCAATTTTGATTTTCTGGGAAAATTTGGAAACAAACTGTACAAGAAAATGTGACAACATGATGAGAATTACTTCAATTCTCCATTCACTTGGCTTAAACAATCAGAACTCCCCCTGACAACAAAACATTTTCCCATAGTGATTTCAAAACACTTAAGTTTGTTTTAAACAAAATGGTTTTTTTTTTGAAAAATAAGTTTTGTGAGTCATTTCTCAAACATGGGGATGATTCATCACCTTGTTTTCTTCAACCATTTAAAAAAAATTTTAAGATCAATCCACAAATCACTTGTAGAAAATCAAGTACAATTTAATGTCCCTGATTTACCACATGTATGACGAAATCACTTTCGTGAATTTCTCAAGAAATATGCCGATTCCTGCTCCACTCTTACCAACCTGGGAGCTCCGGCAAGTCAGGTTTTTCATTTAAACAGTTTCACCCAAGCCTGACTGTCCTTGGGTGATTTTGAATTCTTGTTCAACAATGGTGGAAAATTTACATCATCCATTGTTAGACGAGAATTCTCAACTTTTACCTCAACAAATGGCTCCTCTGGTTTTGACGAACCAGAATCATTGCCTGAATGTGACTTGTCTGACTTTAATGAGCCAGATTCATCTCCAACACGTGGCTCCTTTGTTTCCAAAGAAACAAATTCATCACCACCAACTTTCTCTTTCTTTACTCTCTCCTCTGTCCTCAGATTTGTATCTGATGAATTCATTTTGCTTGATTTGTCTTTCTTTGGCGAGCAAGACGATTTATCAGAACTTTTATCTGTTTTACCAGTTGTATCCGAGGACAAAATCCTTTCGAGATATTCTCTCGCTTTCTTTCTCTTTTTCCTCAGTCTGTCTTTTTGCCCTTGAGAAAGCTTTACTTTCTTTTCTTGAACTTTCGGTTCTTGAACTTTAGGTTCTTGAACTTTCTGTTCTTTGGGCTTGACATTGACTGGTTTCTTTGCCTTTTTCTGAGATTCAGCCCTCAATCTTTCCTTTGATCTTTTTGGGCAATCTCTGGCAATGTGTCCTTTGATATGGCATTCAAAGCATCTTATTGTCTCAAACCTCCAACTTTGGCAGTTAACAGCAATGTGTCCTCGAACACCACAAGTGTAACACATTCTATTATCGTACCAATCACCACTTTCAGTCCAAACATTCAGATCATAGCACTGTTTGGCTTGGTGATAATCATCACTCCTCCTGAAAGCTGGATTTGGCTTTGAAGCACTGTGGTCAAACCAGCACCACTTATTACCAACAGTTTTTGAGTTTTGATTTTCTAATTTTTGTGGTTTTTTATCACGATTGGATGATTGAACTGATGAGCTTTTATTTTCTTTTTGAACATTTTTTGGTTTTTTATCCTTTTGTTTTTGTTCCACATTATTCTTTATAGGTTTTTGCATTGAGCATTCACCTTTTTCAGTAGAATGTAGAACAGTTTCTTTAAACATTTCATTTAATTTCAAAAATATTTTTCTTTTTTCAATTTCATCATCAGTTTTCTCATCACAATCTTCAACTTTGACTTTGTCAAAGTTTGTGACATTGTCACTTATTGGAACAGAATTGATCGGTTTTGGACAAGGAATCGAAGAAGTATTCACAAAACCTTTCAATTTATCTTCAAGCTCTTTGATTTTATTCCGAGCTTTTTCAGCTTCTTTTTCAAGTCGAATAATTGTCTGAAGATGAGAGTTTATAGCACTTTGTTTTTCAATATTATTTTTGCTAAAAACAGATCTCTGATCTTCAAGATTTTTTATTTGACTTTGAAATTCTTTTTCAATTTTTAATTTTTCTTTTTCAAAACTTTTGATTTTATCTTCAAAATTTTTTGCATTTTCTTTCAAAATTTTGTTTTCTAATGTCAAACTGTTCAAATTACTTAACAGTTTGTCATTTTCAGATTTCAACTTCTCACAATTTTCCTTCATTTCAAGAATCTGATTTCATCTCATTCTTCAAATTTTTGATCTCCAATGCCAAACTTTCCGCATCTTTCAAGAGTTTGTCATTGTCAGCTTTAAATTTGTCACATTTAAAGCACACTGAATCAGAATTCGAATATCCAAGCTTCACAGATTCTTCATTCTTTGAAATTTCCTTTGTTTCTATCTTGTATGTTCCTGCACAAAAGAGTTTAACGAAATCAAAAGGATTCATATTTTCATCAATATAACATTTCCTTTTAATATCATATTTCAAAATATTCTTTGTTGCAAGACACACGCGAATTCTTTTATCTATTTCATCAATTACATCCAATTCCATTTTTTGTAAATTCTTTTCCACTTCATTCATCAATTCCTTCTTTTTCTTATATTCCTTACGAAACTCTGCATTAACCTCATTGAAGAACTGTTTTGGATAAAGTTCTGGAAAAATATCATTCTTTTTTAGTTCTATCAAGAATTTATCCCATTTAGCAGGTAATGCATTTGCCAATTTCGATATCTGTTCATCATTTGATATTCTAATAGCATTTTTCCTCAAATTGTCTATTAAAATTTCAAACCGTCTTTCCAACTTATCCAATGTTTCATCCTTTTGACACATAAAATGTTCAAAACTTTTAACCCAAGTACTCACCTCAACATTTCTATAACAGTCATCCAAATTTCTCACATACCAACTATTTAAACTTTCAAGATAATCGTTTTCTTTTTCATCAAACATCATTGCCATTTTTCAAACAATCCCGACAAATTTCACACAAAACACACTTTCAAGCGAAACACCCCTTGAAGCGAAATACCTGATTTCGCTTGAAACCAACACACCTTCAAGCGAAATCACTACTTGAAGTGAAAAACCTGATTTCGCTTGAACCTTTTCAAGCTGGATAACTCTTTGAAGCGAAATCCAGTCAAATTTTCAAGCGAAATAATACCTTTGAAGCGAAAACACAGGTTTCGCTTGAAAATCTCAAGCTGAATAATGTCTTTGAAGCGGAATAAGGCTGTGTTCGTTCAAGCGGAACCACAACTTAGGTCCATTTTAGTCGTTTTTAAACCGAATTATGTTCTGATTTTCTCAAGGGTTTGTTAAAATAGTATTTCGCACACAATATGTGAAAATCAGCCCATTTTAACCATAAAAACTTGATTAACTTTGAAAAGAAGGTGTAGAAGTCAGAATTTTCCAGCGAAAACGAGCTAAACAGTAAGAACTCTTCCTCCTGAGCTCTGATACCACATGTAGGATCGTGAAACGACCTAACGAGTCGATCAGAAGAGTGCTCAGACAGAATCAGAGGCGGAATTCATTGATTCTGTCTTTGTTTAGCTTGTATAACACTAGAATCACTATTAACTGTCTCTTGTATTGCTCAAAACTCGTTTACAAAGCTAGAGACACCTCGACAGCACCTCGACGTCGGAAAACAAGAACTATACAACTGAATCCGCTTGAAGACTATTTATAGGGCTAGGGATTTCGCTTGAGAGTGACACAAGCCATTTCAAGCGAAATAGCTATTGTTGATTTCGCTTGAAATGGTGTTTGCCACTTTCAAGCTAAATCATACATTCAAGCGAAATTAGCTTAACCCAACACTCAAAACCCTAAATTTCTCATACTTCAAGCCCTGAACTATCAGTTCTAATCTAAGACTCGAACGAAGATGAAGTCGACAGACAATTGCACCAACAGGAACTACAGTAATACCACCTTTCTTGGATACTACTTGCACTGGACTTACCCAAACAGAATCAGATATAGGATAAATCAGCCCTGCATCTAACAACTTGATAACTTATTTCTTCACCACGTCTTGCATATTTGGATTCAAATGCCTTTGATGCTGTGCACTAGGCTTGTAATTGTCTTCCATGAGAATCTTATGAGTACAAAAAGAAAGATTGATGCCTTTGATATCCATAATCTTCCACGCCATGGCTTTCTTGTGGAGATTTAGAACCTCGAGAAGTTGTCTCTTTTCCTCTTTCCCTAAAGATGCTGAAATGATGACTGGCAGGTGACACTCCTCGTCTAGAAATGCATACTCGAGATGCGGTGGGAGTTCTTTTAACTCTAACGACGGTGGATCTTCAACAGGAGGTTTTGACATTTCTTCAACTTTACGGTCAATCTCCACAAATTGATCTGGACTTTGGGAACCATCTTCATCGATTTGGAAAACCGGTTGCTCAGCTTCGTGGCCTTCTAGTGAAACACCATTTTGGTTCTCACACAACAGATGTGTGTCCGTATCAATTTCTTCAATCGTGCCTTGGAAATGAGAGCTTACACAAGTATCGACAATGTCGACATAGTAAAGCATGTCATCGTGACTTTGCGGATGTTGCATTGATCTTTTAATATTAAAAGTCACGTGCTCGTCATTTACTCGGAGCGTGATTTGGCCAGCTGCCACATCAACAATCATCCTCGCAATATTGAGGAACGGGCGTCCAAGTATTAATGGCACTTTTGAGTCTTCGTCCATGTCAAGAATAACAAAATCTACGGGAAAAACAAACTTATCGATTTTAACAAGCATGTTTTCAACGAATCCACGCGGATACTTGATTGAACGATCTGCAAGTCGAATGCTCATTCTAGTGGGTGAAGGTTCACCCAGATCTAATTTAGCAAAGACCTTATAAGGCATAAGGTTTATGCTAGCCCCTAAATCGGCTAATGTGTGACTGACAGACATGATGCCAATGAGACAGGGAAGAGTAAAATTGCTCGGATCTCCCATCTTTTCAGGTAGACGGTTTTGGAGAAGGGCTGAACAGTTTTCATTCATCAACACACAAGACAAGCTTTCGAGCTTTTGCTTGTTTGTGAGGATGTCTTTTAAGAACCTTGTGTATTTAGGCATTTGAGCTAACACCTCAACAAATGGTATGTTTATGTGTAATTGTTTAAACATTTCTAAAAACTTACCATGTTGGTCATCGTCCTTCTATTTCTTCAATCTGCTCGGATATGGAATTGGAGGAATGAAATCTTTAACTGGCTCCTAGAGTTGTGCTGTACTTGCTGGGACTCGCCTAGCGTGCACCTCATCTGAAGCGTCAGTTTGGACCGTGTCAGTGATCGGTGGTGAGTCCGATTTGTCAGGCCCCGTGGTCTTACCACTCCTCGTCATTACTGCATTAACGTGCCCTCTCGAGTTTGGTTCGGTGTTACCTGGAAGACTACCATGGGGTCTTTCAAACAACATCTTGGCCAATTGGCCGACTTGATTCTTAATGGTTTGAATTGAAGCCTTCTGGCTCCGCATTTCCCCTTCCTGTGCCATGAAACGCTCCTCATGCTACTGGTATCTTTTTTCATATATTTGGTTGGCATTGTTGGAGTTGTTTAACAGCCGCGCCATCATCTCCTCCAGTTTTGAGTTGGTTTGAGGGGCTTGTGGCTGGGAAGTGCTTCCTGAACCTAAATTATTATAACGTGGTTGAAAGGTTTGCCCTGATGGCTGAAAAGATTATCCCGGGGGCTGAAAGGATTGCCCCTGAGGCTGTTGTGGCGCGGGAGCGCGTTGAGCATATCCGAGTGGGTTTTGGTTATTGGGATTAGATTTCCACCCAAAATTTGGGTGATTCTTACAACCCGGATTGTACGTGTTGCTATAGGGGTTATTTTGAGGCCTAATTTGATTGCCCAAATAGTCCACCTCTTCGTGGCCTGTAAACATAACACCTTGCTCACATGTACCTGGCTCGTGTGACACTCCACACAGCTCACATGATGATTGTATTTTTGAAACGTTCTGAGCTTGATCAAACCTTGCGGCCAAAGCTCCAATCTGTGCTGCAAGAGCCGTATATGTATCTACTTGATGAACTCTAGGAATAGATAAAGCTTTACTTCGTACTCCACCTTGACGAGAAATCGACTTCAAGGTAGCTTTCTCTATAATTGCATAGGCTTCATTGGGTGTTTTTGTTCCAAGATCGCCTCCTGCATATACATCTAAATGTTCTTGTGAGTCGTAGTTAAGTCCTTGGTAGAAATTCAACACAAGTTGTCTTTTGGACAACCCATGATGTGGAACATCGATCAGAAGATCTTTGAACCTCTCCCAAGCTGCGTGTAGAGATTCTCCTTCATCCTGTTTGAATGTCATAATACGATTCTTCAACTTGGTTGTCTTTTCCGGCGGAAAATATTTTTACATAAAAAGATCTGCCATCTCGTTCCAAGTCGTGATGGACCCTGCTGGAAGTGACAAAAGCCAAGATCGTGCTTTGTCTCGCAAAGAAAATGGAAAAAGTCGCAAACGAATTGCGTCTTCAGAAACATCTCTAATCTTAAAAGTCGAGCACACCTCGAGAAATGATGCGATGTGCCGACCTGGATCTTCGTGATCCTTCCCATCAAACTGCACAAAATTTTGCAACATGTTAATAATACTAGATTTAATTTCAAAACTCGGTGCTGCTATTGTAGGTTGGGCGATGCTCGGTAGTAAGCCCTCTCCTACTGGACGACCGGTTTCATTCAAAGGTTGGTCGTCCTCTGCCATAATGCTTCTTGTGTCGTCCTCTGAACTCTCGCTGTCAGAAAGTATCACTGGTTCGTCGATTGCGGCCGCAATCCTTTGTGCAACGACAAGTGATCTTTCGCGAAGCCGCCTGCTTCTTCTTAGGTTATTTTCTGGTTCGTTGGCTAGCTCAGCATTAGCGGGTGCAGGGGTTGTGGACATTAGCCTGTAGCATAAAAAGGAAGGCATTATACAGAAAAAAGAACATAATAATAATATGAAAAATAAGTATAAATAACAATACTAAAATATAATATACATAAATATACAAGATATTAAACATATCTATTTAACTATTTACTGGATTATTTACTTATTTACATACGAAAATTGTTTTTGTCAGTTTACCAGAATTTCTGATGACTGTCATCAGAAATCTCTGAGGGAACTTTTTATATATATATATATATATATCAGAAAATCTGATATGATCTGATAAAATTCTGATAAGATCTGATGAAAATTTTCGTTCCATCAGAATTACCAGAAAATCTGGTAAATTCATCAGAATAAAAATTGTTGTTTTTAGAATATCTAATGGGTTTATCAGAATCCATCAGAAAATCTGATCATCAGAAAATCTGATCATCAGAAAATCTGATCATCAGAAAATCTGATGATTTTATCAGAAAGTTATATTTTATTTTATTTGGAGAAAATAAATAAACAAATGAGTACAATATTAAATGAATAAACGGTTAATTTAAATAAATAAATGGACAGAAATAAATAAATGAATAACTGAACGTAAATAATTAAATGCAGAAATGAAATAAATATAATATATATAAGCGGTTCGACGTGCGAACATGAACATAAATATAAGCATAAACAGAAATGAAAATACTGAAATGAAATAAATAAATGAATGAAGTACATAAATGAAATGACTGAATTTAAAATAACTAAATTGAATAAATGAAAGTAAATGGTTCGATTCCGAACACATAACTGAATTAAATAAAATGAAATAAATGTTAGTCGAATAATAAAATAAGAAGTTAGTATGTTAGTAAGGTTAGTTGGTTATCAGCTAGCTGGTTAATAAAACAGAAAAAGAAAAGTCAGTGAAATGGTTAAATATTAACAAGTTAGTAAAAGAAAACAGATAAATACAAAAATTTACAAGTATTCACAAGTATTCACAGTTTGTACACCGGTAAAATAATGACTCGGATTGTTCCATAAATTTCGCCGTGTCCCCAGCAACGGCGCCAAAAACTTGACGTGGGCGCGATTATACACATTTATTTACAGTATTTACAATCGCACCCAGCGTAACTTGGTGTTTTAAATTTATAAAAATGGTTTATACCTTAACATTAAAACACACACAACAAAGGACAAGTGTATCCCGTCATATATGCAGTAAAGTATTGGTAAGAGCCAGATATCGATCCATGGAACACGGGCGTTTATTAAGTACTAAATCTTTGTCATTAGATTACCGGATAAAAGGATAAGTGAATGGTTGTTTAACTAAGTCATCTAAATTATATCTAAAACATAATTATACTATTATCTTGTTTCACAAACATCCTAAACATGTTATCTATATCACATATGTCACAAAAGCACTTAATCAATTTTCCAATTGCAAGACAGCTAGTTACCGGGTCTGGATTTCTAGCATTATGATTCTTCAGAAAGTTAACGCGATGGTCACACGTTAACCACCTAAAATCATTCATTAGTGAGCTATTGATATTTATTCATGTGAATCTTTAAAGATAGGTTATTTACCGGGTCTGGATTCCTAAACTCACTTATCAAAGAAAGCAATACCGATGGTCACAATACAGCCACGAGGATAAGCAATAAAGTAGATCATATAACAACTATTTCACCTTTACAAGTCTTAAACATAAATCTACCATGTCGGCAATTTCAGACCAAAACTACTAAACAAGGATCATAAACCACATTCAAGAACATGTAATCAACACCATTTGATTCGTTAGAACCCTTACGTGCAAGAAAGCATTCCTAATCAAAATAAGATATATCTTGTATAAAACGAATACCCTGGTCCGGTTTGATGGTGTAAACAAAGTCTACAAACAAGTGATTAATCAAGAAATAGTTACCATCCCACTAACCACAGATTCATTATCCAAGATAATCAAACATAATCAGGAACTCAACATCAATGAAACAATCATTATATAATCATGAAGATTCAACATGAAAAAGTACTAAAGATTCATATAAACAAGATTACAACATAAAGATTATTCAAGAAACAAGTTTATAACTACTATTACATAAACTACATTAAACATAAACTAACATCAGCTCATAACTTGCAAAATGATCTGAATACATGTTCAAGAACAAGGAATCGAACCATAAACAAGCAAGGAATTGATGGGTTGGATCGGTTATGCTTCCACTCGATCTTGAGGCTTCAAATGGGTCTGATCAGGACTGCTTCGGAACCCAGAAATCGCCCAGAAACATGGAGAAAAACCCAACATTTGAACTAGTAGCGAATGGCTCTATTTATAGGTGATTTTGTGATCGGCACGGTCGTGCCACTGGGTCGCACGGTCGTGCGACAGGTGTTGTCGGGTGACGTCAGTTTCTCCGATCCCAAGTCAGCCAAGTGGACTAGTGGACAAGTTGCCTGGGTCATCACACGACCTGTTTAAGACACGAACACGACCGAATTGGGGAAGCTGTGAACCGGATAGGGAATGGTGGTGTTTGTGAGAGAGATTTAAAAATTAGGGATTGGATTGTGGGAAAAAAATAGCGTGTGTTTGTGTATAATTCATCTCAGGTACCACGATTGATGACCCCATGTCCCCACCCACATATAATATTTTTTAATTTTTAATTATTAACATGTACTTAACGGGTCTTAACAGGTTAACGGGTTTTAACCTGTTTAGACACAAAACCTGTTAAGGTCTTATCGTGTCGACCTGTTTTAGACACGAAACCTGTTAAGGTCAAACACGAAACATGATAACTTCGTGTAGGTTCGTGTCGTGTTATCGTGTTCGTGTCAGAATTGCCAGCCCTACTCAGTGGAAGCAACCTCTCTATTCCTATACGAGGTAGAGGTAAGGCTCTCTACATCTTACCCTCCCCTCAGACCCTACCTTAACTTTGCTATTGGTGAAATTTTCTGAGTATGATCCATAATGGAACCGTATAGAAAGATAAATAGCACTATCCCTAATAAGGTGGACTCATTACTAACAAACTACCCTACTCCTATTCTATTCAACAAAATAAAAGGAACCACTAATTAAAAATAGCCACTAATTAAATAGCTAAGACAATTACTACCAACATATAGAACTAAACTAATCCCATGATGATTGTTGACACACGTGCCTTGGGTGAGGAATGCAAACCGTATCATTAAGCACATAACACTGATGTGGTTCCAACCGAAAACTGATTGGCCAAAAGATAATAGGAAGAAACAAGTAAGCAATTTAGAGAGTGTTTTAAGACTGATTTTCATTCATATCCTTAAAACATCAAATCGCTTACATTATAAATACTAAGCTAAATAACTACCCACTATCCTACCATCTTGACCCACTATCTATAACTTAAAACATGCTTAATTAATAAATAAACTACATACTAAAATAAAACTTGACAACTACTGGAACATGGAATGAGTTAGTGAGCACATGACAATTTAGTTCTCCGGTCCTGGACATCAAAAAGGATAATCAACTAAACCTTGAGAGAAATTAAACATAAACGTTTTTAGACAACATATACAAACTCTATGGTTGTCCGTTGTTCGGGGTTTGATTATTTCTGATATAGATACAATATTCATGAGTGGGTTTTGGAAGGAGTTCATGGCCTTGTAAGGAGTAGCTTTAACTATGTCTACGGCTTACCACCCACAAACTAACTGCTAGACATAAGTGGTTTAGAGGGTTATCTCCGTTGCATAGTTATAGGAAACCCCGTACTTGGGTCAAGTGGTTGTCCATAGCGGAGTGGTGCAACGCTACAGCAGTTAGGTCATCGGATACATAAGAGATGCAAGACATGTAACGATTTGTCAGGGCAGGCCCAACAAGCATAAGACCCTAGGCCCAAGCCTAGGGCCACCAATATTGAAGGGTCACAAATTTTCGATATGTTTTATACATAATAGGCCAATATATGTAGGCACTAATACATGAAATATCCTAGACCCAATATCACATATGCGATAACCCTTAGCGCGCTAAACAAGATCCAGGAAAAAGGGAAACGTGAACAGTGAAACATGGAAAGACTGAAAGGGCAGCGAATTTTAGAGTTTAGACGTGCGAATGAAATGATGATTCTCGTAAATTGTGGCGTCTTTTGGTTACCGATATCGAATCATCGTTGATTAGGGCGGTAGAGCTGTCTTTAGGGATTTCGGATTTGGTGGTAATTTGAAGAACACACAGGTTACAATAAATAATGGCTATTTTTTAATTTTTATGTACTAATCATGGGAGAAATTAGTATGCATATTTTTATATTGCTCAAACCCACGAACATAAGCTTGAATCAATTTTGCGATTTGTCGGAATGATTATTTGGAACTTGAAACATTGGCACTCAGTTTTGCGATTTAATCTTGTGGATGGCTTGGACTTGGAAGACAATGGCACTAACTCAGGTTAGATATTCTCATTTGTTGTTTAGGGTGTATTTGCATAATTGCATATTTGAATTTGTTGTTTAGGGCTTATACTTGTTTTATTATTTGATGATTTCAAGTTGTTTACGGAATTAGGATTTATTTGCTGATTTCAAGTTGTTTTTAGGGAATTAGGATTTTTAAACATATACTATATCTATAGAAAACATATAGCTTTAAAAAAATGAATTTAACTACGCCAATTATAAAACTTTTAGTTTATAATTCTCTGTCTCAAGCCAGGTAAAGAAGGGTTTTGTTACTAAATATGTTGAAAATGATAATTTTGCAAAAGGGCCTGCAGTTCGTAGTTCGTTTAGGGTCTCCAAAAACGTAGGAACAGCCCTGCGATTTGTAACAGTATAGACTGAAAACAAAACTTACTCTAGACTGAAAACAAAACTTACTCTAGAATTTTTCTCTATATTGAGTTATATCATAACCTTAGAGCAACACCTTATACTAAATTTACTTTTTAGAATACTTTTGAAAACTAAGGTTAAATAATGTATATGCCCCCAACTGAATATTAACTCATACTCAATTTCCTCTATATGCAATATTTCCTTCTTTGCATATATAGTTAATTATATATTATATATTTAATTAGCATATTTAAGACACTGCTACCGGTTTCTTAGATATCTAATGAAGGTTCTTAAACATGTTTCAACCTCGACACGGGTCTTGTTCCAAAACAAGAAAGCGTCTTTTTCAAACACTATAAAATGAAAAACGAAACTAAATACAGCCGGTTCCGGCTTATGTTTGGTTCCGTCGGTCTGGGAAAGAAAGTTGCCATCACTGACAGCATAAGCCAAGCATAATTTAACAGTCAACAAGCCTTTTTAAAGTTCAAAGGTTTTCGCTCCACAAACAGAAACAAACAACTCAACTTACTTTATTAGACAAACGAATCAAGATACCCATACCAATGTCGTTTGTTGAATTGTAGCAAGCTGGAATACGACGGGTCCCACACTCCAATGTAAAGCGTTTCATCGTCGGGACTAAGAGAAACACCGGATACTTCCCCAAAGAAATCAATTTCTTGTCGTTTTTCATAGTTTAACTTGGCGTTGTAGACATGAACAAAATCTACTGCTTCGGCAACCACCAAAAACTGCCCGTCTGATGAAAAACGAACCGATCGAATCGCGGCCATGTTGCCTTTAAGAACCGAGACTGGGGTTGCAAGATTTCTTATATCCCATAGCCTACAAGTCTTGTCTTGATTGCCTGTTGCAAAGATTCGGCCATCTGGGTGCCATGCGGATGCAAATGAGTAGTCCAGGTGGCCTTCCACAGTAGCAGCCCTCTGCCAAAAAATAAAAAAAAAATACAAAATTAAAATGAAGAGTTAAAATAATATATTTGTATTCACAAGTTCTTACCTTTCCACTTGAAGAGTCTACAAGCAATCCATCAAGATGATCACCGACTACTGCTATGAGTTTGCCATCTGGGCTCAAGGATGTATGCTGCAACGAAATAAAAACACGTCAAACAGGTAGAAAGTCATACGAAATATATTTAAATGCATTAAACATTCTATATTATCATCGTATTTTAAGAAACACACGTTCACTGGCCAGGGAAAACGGAAATGATTCACGAGCTGAAATCTGTCCATATCATATACCCTCACACCACAATCGTTGTTTGACGTCATAAAATGCTTTCCACCACTACAAAGTGACAAGAGTGTCAACAAACTGTCAATAATATATTTCGTAGTATACACACAGAGATCATAATACATATTACATAATTACCTCGTGGCGCCGTATATCTCAATAGCAGTTGTTAGGGCAATGTCTTCATAAATTATTCTTGTACAAAAGCTAACACCTTGTTGATCTAATTTCTGCATCATTTAATAACACATGCACATAACATGATAGGGACGCGACTATATCAACGACGTTTATACAAAATACAAGTTGACCGTTATTCGAAATAGAGATTAACTACGTCAGTCTATGTGTATGGCATGAAATATAGAGGTGTCAGACGTCAACTATGAGTGTGGTAAGAAATATTGTATTGTTTGGATGTTGAATACCGTGCACCGTTATTTAGATTTTTGTCTAAGGATATTTCAGGGTAGTTCGAGATGGGGGTGAGCAGAAAACCGAAACAACCGAACCGCACAAAAAGTCGAAAAAAAAAACGAACGAATAACCTAAAAATCATTTTGTTTTAATGTTTCGTATATACTGATTTAGGAATTATTAGTTTTATTCTTGAGTGTTAAGTATTTATGATAAAAACATTAGCATGTTTATTTATCTTTAAAATGATTTATCCATTGACTAAAAGAAATAACAAAACTTAACATAAAAATTAAATGATCTTCAAAGTATTATAAAAAATGTCTTCATAAAAACTTTGGAAAAACATAAAAATAGATTAGAAGGTTAGGTTTATGTGAACAATATTAATTATAGAGGTTAAATATAATTACTTAAATTTAAACATACAAGAAAGATTCTTAAATCTTGGATTATACTTTTTATTTTTGTAACTTACGTAATTTTGTTCCAAAAAAACGAACCGAACCGTTGCTAAAACTGAAACCAGATGTAACAACTAGGAGAACAAAAACTAATGCCATATTCCAGCTAAATAAGTTTTGGATGATTAAAATACCTTACACACAAGCTCTCCATCCGAACCTCCGGCAATAAGAAAATTATCTTTGACTGCTAACGTACTAATACGAGTTTGCGTAAATCCTTCTAACCAGCTTCCTTCATGTTTCTGTGGGCCCAAATAAAGTATCAATAACATTTTAAAATGTATATCAGGAACGTTACGAATTTACAATCAAAATAAAGTACCTCAGTAGGTGCTACGTGCCCGGAGAAATCAAGAATTTCGGTCAAGTTTTGTGACAGTGATGACCAGTGCATGATTGAATCGTTAGACACGACATACACATCATGCTTTGAGGTAGCCCATACCATGTTCCTTAACTGTACACATTTTTTACGGCAGTTAATAGAAATCACATGATTGAACGAACAGAATGTAACAGTGTTACAGTGCAAACCTGAAAATGAACGAACGTAGGCTTCACTGATCTAGAATTATAAATGAACTCATAGTAGTTACCACCCTTCGATGTTTGTTTGTATTTCTGAACACGTAAAACATTGCCGTGATATCGAAAGTGGAAAAAGTAATCACTTTTACGTATACAAGCAACAGGATTGTTAATTGTACCTTATCAGCAGTTTCACCGGATAAGGGAATGTCTTCATAGTTTTCATACTGGGCGAGCCTTCCATGTCGATATTGTTCCCGCGTTAAACGCATTCCCCTCCACGGAATGCCCTGAATATCTTTCCCGGTTCTTGCTTGAGCAGCGGAGGTATCAGAACCGTAACCATTTTGATCTTCATCATCTACAAAATCTGGTATGTACTCCTCGTCAGTTTCTTCTTCATATACATAGTCTGAAGAATCTGATATGTCCCCTTCTTCCGACATGTAATCTATTCAATCAAGCATGAGTTAAGATACAATTAACTTCTTTATGAAAACCCTACTTAAATTGCTGAAATTTATGATCCAATACAAACCCAGAAAGGATTAACGAGTGAAATCAAAATAGTAACAAAAATGAAGGTGTAAATTACTAATAGAGCAAAATTTAGGGGAAGAACCACTTTTTTTGTTTTCTGCAACAGATTCAGAAGTATGAATCAGCTCAATCTTTCTTCCAGTTGTGTTTAAAAGAAAAGGGGAGATGAAAATGGTGGAATATACATAGAAATGTAACACATGTAACACACGTCACGTAATGTAATGCATATCCCGTGATATGATGTAATGCAATGTAATATGATATAAAGTGATGTAATATAGTGTAATACGATATAATATGATATAGTGTAATGTGATATAAAGTAACGTGTAACATTTATTATTTATTATTATAATTATATTAGTTAATTAACATCATCATAAATATTTTATTATTTACCTTTTCAAAGTTCCAAACCAATCTGCGGCAACTTCTTAAGATCGATACCCATCAAACACGTGTATAGTTGCATCATTATTTTCAAATGAAACTAATCAAAATTATCCGTGTTTGAATCTAGATCCCTTTAAACACCTCTATTGTTACAACACTCTTAGTAAGTTATAACAAAATTTCTTTTTTCATATTTTTTTTAACGGAGTACCTAGATCGAAGTATAATTGAAATGTTACAAACCTACTTAGAAAACTAACGAAATGAACAGTAGGGTTGAACCTCGGATCATATACTTCCTCAATACGAATAAAATAAGAATACGAAAATGTTACTGAACATGATAGTAAATAGATAAGAGGAAGTCACTATGAAACTATAAGAACAATACACAACATCGGAACAAAAGCACATACATCCAACTATATGTATCAAGCAATAGTATATCCTAGATAAGAATGAGGTGCAAACTCTTGGGGAACGTTGTAAAGTTTTATTGACAAGATTAATTGGCATTACTAGTTAAGCTAGATAGCGTAGTTTTGAGGGTGCTTAACCTAACTGCAATAGGAAAGCATTTAAAGTAAATACGGAAGACTATTGATTATTACCAATATGGATATAACTATATAAGATCACTTTAGACTCGACTCACCCTAGCTTTGTTAAAAATTAAGCAAAAGAATCTAACATGAACGTAATGTAATGCATATCGCGTGATATGATGTAACACATGTTACACATCACGTTATGTAATGAATATAACGTGATATGATGTAATGTTATGTAATGTGATATAACATTTAATATTTATTTTTGTAATTATATATATATATATTAGTTTATTAATATCATCATAAATATTTTATTAGTTACTTTTTCAAAGTTCCAACACATTATAAGATCCATTCCCATAATTAATTCAAAAGAAATTAATCAAAATTCTCCATCTTCAAACCTAGATCCCTTTAAACACTCCTATAGTTACAACGCTCTTAGTAAGTCATACCAAAATTTCTTTTTCATATTTATTGAACGGAATACCTAGATCGAAGTATATCTGAAATGTTACAAACCTACTAAAAACCTAACCAAATGAACAGTAGGGTTTCCATGGTTAAATCCTTCAAAAGTGGCGTACCTTTGGGTAAATTAAATGTAAATGTAACTTAAGGAAGTAACTATGAAACTATAAGAACAATACACAAGATCAAAACAAAAACACATACATCCTATTGTATATCCAAGCAATAGTATATCCAAGATATTAACTATACCTATCAAGCAATAGTATATCCAAGATAAGAACCGGGTGTGAACTCTCGGGGAACATTGTAAAGCTTTGTTAACAAGATTAATTGGCATTACTAGTTAAGCTAGATAGTGTAGTTTTGACGGTGCTTAACCTAACTACAATCGGAAAGCAAATAACGTAAATACGGAAGACTATTGATTATTACCACTATAGATATAATATACCTTTAGACTAGCTTTGGATAAAATTTAAGCAAAAGAATCTAAGATCGCCGTTTAAGTGATATATCAACTACAAAAGTTTATGAATGGAAAAATTCACCCAATAGTAACTCAATAGCTTTTTTTGTTTCTTGACAGTCACACAGCTTCATTAGGTGTTCCAATATTGTAAAAAGAAATTATAAATGTTAAAATATTTTAAAAGTCAAGTGACATAAATGAAACTTATATGAATCTTGATTGCTATTTAGTGATTGTTTTTTTCTATTTTGAGTTAAACTGAACAACTATGAAACTTGGTTATCTTTTAGTAAACTCTTTTCATCGCTATTACCTCCTACTTCAAGTTAAATTTGAAAAAAGAAAATAATCAATAAACAGTAACTAGGATTCATATATGTTCCATTTAACACTTCATTTTTAGAAGTTCACATTAATCAATAAAAAGAAACTCACATTCACTGGCCGAATAAAAAGAAAATGATTCACGAGTTGAAATCCATCCATATCATATTCTCTCACACCACAATCGTTGTTTGACGCTGTAAAATACATTCCACCGCTACAAAGTGACAGAAGTAACAAAAAAGTCAGCGCACTGACAAGAATATACTATGCAGTGTATATTTACATCACAACTCAGAATTACCTCAAGGTATTATTTATCTAAACAGCATTTTTTTCATAAGTTGTTCTTGTACAAAAGCTAACTCCATTTTCAGGGTAGTTAAAGACGTAATTCTTACCGATAAAAGCTTGTAAGTTGTAGTATTAACTTAAAAACTAATTATTCATTTTATTGTCAGTAAGCAGAAGTCTTCATCTTAACAATTGATTCAATAAAGAAAACATTAACAATTAACCATTAATGTGGTTCTGGAAACAAATAGATCTGCATGCAAATTAAAAACAACAATCACTAAAGTGAAGATTCCAAATATAACAGTTTTGTGAAATAATATATTTAATTTACCGTATATTACAGATACATATCAGCACAGCATACCTTCATAAGGGATTGTTTTCATAGCGTGTACTTTCCCGGTTCTTGCTTGAGCATCGAACATACCTGTCACATTAGTAAACTATAGAACATTAAAACTTTGAATATCTAGCATATAACACTACATCTAGCGTTTGATCATAAACTTACACTAACCATATCATGATCATCGAGATTTTGAACTCCACCACTTTCTTCTTCTCCGTCGACATAGTTTGCAAAATCCTGTAAGAACAACCCACCCCCCCCCCCCCCCCCCCCCCAAAAAAAAAAAAAAAAAAAAAGAAAGAAAGAAAAGAACACGTACACACACATCAAAGAATAAATAAAGGCATTTAGTAAAGATGCAATTGAAAATCCAACTCTAAAACAAGATTCCCAATTTAAATTGCAACAAAATCATCTATTAACAAGAAACAGTCTACAGGAATAACACATGCATACAATTAATGGAACAAAAAGGAGTATCTTATCTGAGGCATAAAAACAAACAGTTGGTGTGCATGTAAATTTAACAGCTACAAACCTCTTCCTATAAAAGAAAGAAAGACCCATAAACAGACGTATAATTGTAACTCAAAGCCTGCTCAAGAAACAGAAACAAAAAACAAACCCTAATTCAAGATTTAACCAAACAAAATCATAAAATAAGAAAGCCCTAAGCGATATACATAGACATGATCATAAAATCATAAAATAACAAACCCTAATTGTGTAGAGTAAGTGGCGCAAGTTTCAAAAGTTGTGCGTCATATACGTTTCATCATTTGCCGCCACGTGATATACATAGACATGATCATTAAGGCCCACTTTATACTTCGCTCGTCTCAAAAAACGTTGGAACGTCCCCGGTTTTAGGTTCCGAGAAAAATGAGTTCGGGTTAAACACCAAAGGCGACTCGGAATGATAAACTGCTGCTAATGGTCACATTAATTGTTAATTGTTAATGTTACAATTAACCATTAATGGTAGTAAAATGTAAGATTCTAGGTGTTGATTACACACACTAGGGGTCTGTTTGGTATGGGGTAATGGAATGTACGATGAAATGGAATGGACAAATGAATGGAATGAACAGATGAATGGAATGGATCATTAGCATTCCATTGTCATGTTTGGTTAGTCTTATGTGAATGGAATGAATCATTAATTTGTAATGTTTGGTAAGCGAAAAAAGACGAAGCAATGAAATACAAGTCGTCAAAAAGACAGAAATACCCCCTACTACAAAATAAAGAAAATTTACCATTTTTTCACAACAATTTCCAATAAAAAATTATAATAAATTCATATTATAAAAAAACAAAATCCTTTTTTAACTAATAAAATCTCAACATTATCCAATCTTTGGGTTGCTAATTTGCGTGTGAGCTTGCTTTGTTATAAAAAAAACTATACATATTTTATACTAGCAGCAAGAAAACCATTGCCAGTAGCACCAGCTATGGAGGCAAAGTTTGTTCAATAATTGGACTGCTAATTTGCGTGTGAGCCTACTTCATTTCAGGTTATTTGTTCTCCTTGAGTTCACACAAGGTGTCTAATGTTTCATGTAAAAACAATTTCAAGCCTTGCCACCGAATTTTTGAAGAACGTCTTATTGTTTTGCTATCTAGCACCCAAACCCCAGCTACCGTTAGGCTTATCAATGGTGTATGCTTGCCGTTTCGGCCTCGTCAACGGAGATCGCATAACAAACATCACTGGAATTCATATAAGATACGGATAGCGATCGGCAACATTGATGAGCAGCGGACTCTCGATGGCTGGTATACAACTGGATAATCATTTGGGGAAGCTTCGTTTGTGGTGGTCGGTGATCGTGAACTTTTGGAGAGCAGGAGATACACTTACCAGGGGAGGGCAAAATAGAAAATTGCTAATGTATTACGGGACGGAATGAAAAAAAAAGCTGGGGGTAGGGAAGGAATAGATGGAAGGTGTTTTGAGGTAAAAGGATTCCGGAAGTAATGGTCGATTTCTTTCCTTTTGACCAACCAAACATGCCTATTTTTATTACCCTTGAATGGGCTATTCAATTCCCCCCTCCATTACCTCATACCAAACACTACCTAGATGTTAAGACTTGAAAGCAATGTTAATACATGACTTTGAGGGCATGTTTGGCTAAGCTTTTTGAAATAACTTATTGACTTATTGGCTTTTTGAAAAGTCATAAGCTCCAAAATGATGTTTGGCAATGAGGGGGTATGTGAGGGGTAAAAGCTAATAAGTCAATAAGTCACTTTATACTGACTTTTTCAAAAAGACAATAAGTCAATAAGTTGTTTCAAAAAACTTACCCAAACATACCCTGAGTAGAGTCATGAGTTTGACAATAGCAGTAAATGAGCCTCGCCCACAAGATGCTCGATATAATACCTAAGTGAACCTTAAATTGTTGAAAACATAAAGAATCACGTAATTGACTAATTTGACAAATTGTGTGTGATATGTGATAATATGAGTTCTAAACGATGAAGTTAATTGAACTCTAAGGTACGTGACTTGTTGTTTCATTACATTCCTATAGATAAGTTTGGTCATTGATGTGTGTCACACCCCCAAAATACCACATGCGGAAACCCCCGCGAGGCGTGTGACGTACCAGGATCCAGCCACCAATCATATTGAACTCATAATAACATTTCAAATAAAAACTTGCATTCATTAGAATAAAGTGTTACAAAATATTTATTAAACATGACATGTTCAGCGGAAGCATAAATCATTCGTTATATTTTTCATAATCCATGAGTATGTAAGCCATTAGATGTGTCTCATGATTCCATGTATCTCGACCCATGACCACTCCAGCATCCTAGACAGCAAGTTCCAATGATATAAACCTACAGACCTGCAAGCATGCAGAAAAGTGTATCAGACAACACTGGTGAGTTCAAAGTTTGTTATCACGTTTAGTTACCAGATATCAGTTTAAAACATTTCAGAGATTTGATGTTGTTAATAACTCGATTACCGCCGATGGCTCTAGATTATTTTCCCTACTCCCCAATGCCTCTATCAAAACAATGGTCAAGACTGGGGTCATTAGTTCACGCCCGTCTTCCCCTGTACGGTGTGAGGGTGCCAAACCTAAATAGCGCTATTAACTAATACCCCGTTGCCTCCCCGGCAACAAATCGGTAGAATGGACTTAAATGATAGATATGAGTGTATTAACCAACATCCCGAGTTTAACATTCCAGTCAAACCCAATAACCCGACATTCCTCCCCGGAACGTTTACCAGATGTCCCTCCCGGGACGCATGCTTGGAAAAAGAGCAGTGAACTCACCTTGGATTTGCTCGGTATTTAACAAATTACCCGTTCCAGTTAATCAACGAACCCTACCGTGGTTAACAATATTATTAGTTTCGCAACAGACTAAATCATGTATTTCATGCAGACTGTATTCATCACCAAGTTTATCATATAACATGAATCAAGTACCCAGTTTGTATACACTGCAACACATAACAGTTGGGTCTACTACTCCTATGAATGAAACCAGGTTTCTCATCACAAGTAACAATTGTTCTTAATGCACGTTGACATCTAATAACATGTGTATCACAAAACAACATTACATATAGCAGGAATTCATTAAAACAACCAAACGGGTCAAAACAAAAGAGTTAGCTAATTGGTGGTTTTAAATGATTTGAATATCACGCCAATAAACCAGTAAATTGGATGCGTAAGCTGAGTATCGGATACGCTAAAATTTGGTAAAACTTAGAGAACTAGAATTTCCTTGAATTATTGATGGAAAAGCTTATGCTTGAATCAAAGATGTCAAGCAGACATAAACGCGTATGCAAACCATGTAGAGTGAGCGAAATACGCTAGTTTTTAATAAGCCCGGAAGTGGGTAAAATGGCAAAAGATTAATCCTCGCCATAAGATATGAGAAATGATGTTAAACCAAACGGGTCGAATAACTTCATAAGGGATTTATAAGCCGTTAGTTTATAAATCAAGATTTTGCGAACCCGAAGTGTTAAATACATAGGTATATGTTTACGGTCGTTTAGAAACAAGTTTCATGTAAAACGGATAAGAATTGTGAACGTTATGAGTAAATGAGTAAAATATGGCCATGCTGGGCAAAATGCAGACCCAACAACGAACATTATGTGAAAATGAGGCTGTCACGCCCCGCAACGGGCAAAGAGAATTGTCGTCGCGCCCCGCGAAGGCTCACGCTAATACCGGTCGCGACCTGCGAGGGCCTTATAACTGGCAAAAAATTGTTTTGTTTATTTTGCTTTGCGCACTTGTTTAAATATGTTATAAAACTCTCATAACTAATGTTTATGACGATTTTGATTATAGGTGAACAATTTGAACTTTTGGATGACGATCAAGCTTGCGAAGGAACCGAACACACATTAACATGAAGCTTCTGCGTTATCTTAGTTTCTTCTATTAGTTTTAACTCGTGGAAACACTTTATAAGTATGTTTGAATGTTTTAAACTTTAAGTGAACGTCGTTATGTAGATGTTTTTGTAGAATGGCATTTTTATATAAATATGCCAACTTTTAATTATAAAGTATGTTATATTTTGATAAGGGTCTTACAACCCAAAAGTGTAAAAAGTAAAGAGGGTGTCGAGGATACTCATGGTTTTGCAAAGCTTCCTTTGATAATCCGCGAGTCGAAGGTTGAGAGTGTTGGAACACTGAGGTTACTCTACATGGGGTAAATGAAGGTGTGAGTTATTTGGAGTTGAACAGAGGATTCAGATTGGAATTAAAGTATAAAAGTATATATAAACGTGAAAGTATATATCGTCTAAGCACTCGCCGTGACACTAAGTTTTTGTGATTTCATGGGTCCTGATTTGCCCATTAGAATCAACAGACGAGGAACTTAGAACTGAGATAGAAAGATAATCAAAGCTCACAACATTGTTTGTGTGAACAGAGTTAGTTCGTGCGAGTGGAAAATTTCTAGTCGTGCGAAAGGGCCTGTTCGTGCGAAGGGGCCTGTTCGAGACACTTAACCATTAATCGGTTAACGTTTTGATTTCGGTTATGTTTTATATATTTTATTATATTATATAGTATTAACAGTCTAGTAAGTCAGAAAGTTCATGGATATCAAGCATGGGGGTACGAATACCTCGTTGTATGATTCACCAAAGCTGAAAGTTTATCGACATAGTCGACAGCTCGGTTGGTCATGAATAAAATAAATAAATACACATATCCAAACAGCTAAATAAGGACAACCCAGGCGTGTCATTCCCAACATGGCAAGTGTTGGAGGCGAGGCGGGGTTAACTTATTCTGAGTCTTAGAGACTGCTTGGGTGTTCGTTTACAAGGTTCGTTTATAGAGCTCCCACGGTTCACACTTCTACCAAAACACAGGTTCGTCCATATTGAAAATGTCGAATCCTGGATGGTTTCAACACTTGAAATTATGCAAGAACGAAAGTAACAGAAAGACCATTCGCGCGAAGAGACTCAGTCGTGTGAACAGACTTCTTCGTGCGAATGGCCATGTTTTGGGACAAGTGGGTTCTGTTTGTGTGAACAGACTCGTTTCTTGGCTGAAATCAACCTCAACACTAACCCACAACTATAGACTTAGCTGTGAGCTCGGCGGGTTCAAGATTTCGCCAAGTTTCAGAATAGAAAAGTATTGTATATGAACTTTTAATTAAAACAGAAAATGAAAATCTTCTTTTGGGCCTCATAAGTGGT
The DNA here is from genome assembly GCA_030545235.1 of Helianthus tuberosus. Lineage (NCBI taxonomy): Eukaryota > Viridiplantae > Streptophyta > Magnoliopsida > Asterales > Asteraceae > Helianthus > Helianthus tuberosus. The sequence continues at coordinate 23,633 of JARYGA010005768.1, forward strand.
GAGGATTCATCTTAGATGCCTAAGCAAGCTCGTGAAATCCATCCAATAAGTTGTCCAAATAATAAGTTTGAAGAAAAGTAGATGAAAATAGAAGAAAAGTTAGAAGAAATGATAAATAAGTGAGCTAAAACTCACTTAGAAGTTCGCTGGAGAGTTCTGTCCGAAATGCACGAGTTCAGAGCGTTTGGGAGAGTTTGGAGTGGTTGGAAGGTGTGAAGTGAGGAAGTGGGTTCGTATTTATAGGGCGAAGCTGAGTTGGTGCGGATGGATTGGGTCTCTTCGCACGAATGGAAGGTCCATTCGCACGAAGGGAGTCCAGTCGCTTGAAGGGTTTAAGTTTGGCATGTTTCGCGTATTTTAGCCGGTTTTAAGGATTTCAAGCATACAAGTGTCATGTGCAAGTATAGTGTATGCATAATGAATGTTTCAAGTATGAGTTTTCGAGTATAGGTATGTATTAATGTTTGCAACGTATAACAAGTATGTATAAGAAAATGCATAAAATAACCGAGTTTTATTATTATGATCAAAGTCTCGGATTACAATGTTTGAAAGGAAAGTACGAATACAAAGGAATTACAAGTTTTCAAAAATAGAAGTATAGACATTGACGTGGGCGCGACTATACACATTTATTTACAGTATTTACAATCGCACCCAGCGTACCTTGGTGTTTTAAATTTATAAAAATGGTTTTTACCTTAACATTAAAACACACACAACAAAGGACAAGTGTATCCCGTCATATATGCAGTAAAGTATTGGTAAGAGCCAGATATCGATCCATGGAACACAGGCGTTTATTAAGTACTAAATCTTTGTCATTAGATTACCAGATAAAAGGATAAGTGAATGGTTGTTTAACTAAGTTATCTAAATTATATCTAAAACATAATTATACTATTATCTTGTTTCACAAACATCCTAAACATGTTATCTATATCACATATGTAACAAAAGCACTTAATCAATTTTCCAATTGCAAGACAGCTAGTTACCGGGTCTGGATTTCTAGCATTATGATTCTTCGGAAAGTTAACGCGATGGTCACACGTTAACCACCTAAAATCATTCATTAGTGAGCTATTGATATTTATTCATGCGAATCTTTAAAGATAGGTTATTTACCAGGTCTGGATTCCTAACCTCACTTATCAAAGAAAGCAATACCGATGGTCGCAATACAGCCACGAGGATAAGCAATAAAGTAGATCATATAACAACTATTTCACCTTTACAAGTCTTAAACATAAATCTACCATGTCAGCAATTTCAGACCAAAACTACTAAACAAGGATCATAAACCACATTCAAGAACATGTAATCAACACCATTTGATTCGTTAGAACCCTTACGTGCAAGAAAGCATTCCTAATCAAAATAAGATATATCTTGTATAAAACCAATACCCTGTTCCGGTTTCATGGTGTAAACAAAGTCTACAAACAAGTGATTAATCAAGAAGTAGTTACCATCCCACTAACCACAGATTCATTATCCAAGATAATCAAACATAATCAGGAACTCAACATCAATGAAACATTCATTATATAATCATGAAGATTCAACATGAAAAAGTACTAAAGATTCATATAAACAAGATTACAACATAAAGATTATTCAAGAAACAAGTTTATAACTACTATTACATAAACTACATTAAACATAAACTAACATCAGCTCATGACTTGCAAAATGATCAGAATACATGTTCAAGAACAAGGAATCGAACCATAAACAAGCAAGGAATTG
>JARYGA010005769.1:0-25976 GCA_030545235.1 Helianthus tuberosus
TTTATTTCCAATAAATATTTTCTTATTTTAAAAAAGTGTTATTAAAGTAGAAGATGGAATGAAATTAGTTCATAATCTAAGATTATATATTTTAAACATTTATATATATATAGAGAAAGTATAATGTACAAAAGGCCTTATCGTACATTAACGTACGCGACCAAGTATATAACATGCGTAATTACAATTTTGATCAAAATAACGTGCGTGATTTTGGCTCCCATGCGTGATTATAAAAAAAAACTGATCCCATGCGTGATTATATGTTCCATGCGTGATTATACCCCTGATCCGACGGTTACCATTGTCGCCTACGTGAAGTATGATAAGCCATGAAGTATGTTAACCACACTATATATATATATATATATGTATATATATATATGGCTGGGTTTAGGGGTGCAAACGAGCTCGAGCTCGGCCAGGCTCGAGCTCGGACTCGAGCTCGGCTCGACTCGAGCTTTGTTTTCAAAGCTCGAGCTCGGCTCGTTTGTATTTTATCAAGCTCGAGCTCGGCTCGGGCTCGGCTCGTTTATTATCTATTAATTAGTATATTAAATAAAAATAATATAAATAATAGACTTTTTAGGCTTGCGAGCTCTATAAGTAAAGCTCGGGCTCGTTTACTAAATAAGCTTATTTTTAGGTTCGAGGTCGGCTTGTAAACAAGTTTAAATAAGCTCGGCTCGACTCGGCTCGTTTACACTAAGGCTCGATAAGGCTCGACGAGCCTAACGAGCTTCACATGTGAGGCTCGAGCTCGGGCTTGATAAACAAACGAGCTTTGTTTTGAGGCTCAAGCTCGGCTCGGGCTCGATAAGGCTCGGCTCGTTTCGAGCTTTTTCTCGAGCCGATCTCGAGTAGCTCGCGAGCCGCTCGGCTCGTTTGCACCCCTAACTGGGTTTATTTCAGAACTCTAAAATATATCAGAAGTTTCAGAACTCCTAATAAACAATCATTTTATACATAATTTTTTTTATATTTTAGGTACTTTTATCATTTATTATATGTATTTGTATGATTACATACATGTTAAGAGTAGTTTACATATGTGTAATAACCGAATTATATTAAATGTGTTATAACTAATTCCATATATGTGAAAAAAACTAATATATATATATATATATATATATATATATATATATATATATATATATATATATATATATATATATATATATATTGGTGCATATGTCTGTGGACTTCGTCTTGTATCGAGTCTTATAATAGGTTTGATAGATCAAGTCACGTAGAACGAGAAAACTGGAAACTGGCCAAAACAAGACAGTTCACACGAAGTGGCCAGTTCACATGAACTGGACAAGGTCACTTCATGTGGACTGGAACATGTCCACTTCATGTGAAGTGGCTGGCCTATATATAGTGAGCTTGAGTCTTTTATTTGTAACTTCTCTGATTCCGGTAGCGAAGCTCTGTCGAGGTATCTCCAGGTCTGTAATCGTCATCAAATCAATACAGGAGATAGATTAAGTGATTCTAGTGTGTATACAGCTGAAATAACTCCGATACGTTTGATTCCGCCTCTCGTATTGGACGAGATCTCTTCTGAACGACTCGTTTGGTCGTGCAAACGATCCTACAAGTGGTATCAGAGCTCAGGAGGAAGAGTTCTTACCATTTCAGCTTGATTTCGTCATCAACATCTCATTTCTACTCACTTTCTACTCGATTTTTCAAAATTAATCACGATTTCACAGATAAAATGGATTGATTTTCACATATATCACGCGAAATACAGTTTTAAACAATCCTTTAAAGAATCAGCACTTAATTCGACCTAAAACCTAATCAATTTTGTCAAAAACCGAGCGGATAGTATGACATCATCTCCAGTTCGCATGGTTTGGACACATCAGTTCGCATGAAGTGGATTTAGACCATATCAGTTCGCATGGAGTGGAGTATTAAGTCCAGTTCGTGTGGAGTGGAGTATTAAAGCCAGTTCGTGTGGAGTGGAGTATTAAGTCCAGTTCGTGTGGAGTGGAGTATTAAGTCCAGTTCGTGTGGAGTGGAGTATTAAGTCCAGATCGTTTGGAATACATCCAGCTCGTTTGAACCTGGTCAGATCGATTGAAAATCAAAGTCCAGGTCGTGTGAAGTGGTAAACATATCCAGATCGTGTGAATTGAAACCCCAAGTCGCATTTATTGGACTTCCAGTTCGTTTAAAAGTGTCAGTCCGCATGAATTGAACAGTGTGGTCAGGTCGCGTGAAAGGTCCATTTCGTGTGAAATTAGAGTTCAGGTCGCACGAATGGGTTAACAACATCAGGATGTTTGAATGTCAACAGTGTCTGGCCCAATTATATTTCATACAGCACAATTAAATCCTCAGCTTTAATGATGTCGGCCCATATTTAGTTCATTTAAACTGATCATTTGTTTTTGTATTCTCCAGGTGTTTCACGAGGTAAACCAGTATGCATCAAATCAGTTCGTCTCAAACTTAGTTCGCTTGAAACAATCCCAGATCGTGTGAATCTTCACCAGTTTGTTTGAAAGTTTGAGTTTGTGAAATTTTTGAAACCGAATCATGGAAAACGAGTTCTACAATGCCTTTGCTAGCCCGATCACTATTACTCAGAACACGATGCTAGAAAATGAAACAGGCACCACGCAAAAACCGCCTAAGCTTATGAGTATTAAGGAGTATAGTGGATGGGCTGAACGTTTTGAAAACTGGGTTCAGGCATATTATTTGGATGCATGGGATTATACTGAATTTCGATATATTAGACCGGTTAAGGACGACGGACAGAAGGTTGAGATTAAGGATCTGAGTGTTGAGGAGAAACGAAAATACAAAAATGAAAAGTTGATGGTTAGTCTCTTGCAGCAAGCCATTAAAGATGAAATCTTGATTTTACTTCAACACAACGGTAGTGCACAATCAATATGGAAAGAACTAAAATCAAAGTTTGTTGGTAATAAAGAAATGATCAAGAACAAAACGTCACTTATGAAGAAAGAATTTGATCTATTTCGAGGATTAAGAAATGAAAGCACCAAACAGATTATAGAAAGATAATGCAATTTGGTAAAGAATATGAAAAGATTGAGCATCAATAAAGATAAAGATGAATTGATTGACAAATTGGCCGATGCGTTGCCACATGATGTTTGGGGCACATATCTTATGATGTTGAGAAATAAACCTGATTTTGACAATCTATCGCTGAGCGATTTTATCGAACAACTCGAAGCTCAAGAGATGGAACAAAGAAAGATAGCGAGAATGAAGAACTATGATGGAGAACAAGACATTGGTTTGTATTACAAAGGTGGTGTTAGTGATAAGACCAACATTGCACCAAAGATTGAAACGACTTTCAATGCAAAAAGTTCTTCTGAAAGTTCATCTCAAGGATCAAGTAGCAAAATGGGATTTTCTTCATATCCATCATTTGATCCACATTTTTCTACAACAAAGAGTGGCAAAGTTCTTCAATGCAATATTGCTTTAAATCTTGAGAATGATCAAAATTATTCTGAAGAAGTAGCCAAAAGTCATATGTCGTTGTTGGTGACTGTGTTAGAGTCTTATGGGAGTTTAGTTGCAGGAAGGATCGGAAATCCGATGTTGACAAAGGAGGATTACGACCAGGTTGATGCTGAGGAAATGGAGTTGATGGATATAAAGTGGTGTTTGGCAAGCGTGTTGAGAAGAGCTGAAAAGTTTAAACAAATTACAGGAAGAGATGATTTTCGTGATGCAAATGATTCTACTTTAGGATTTGATAAATCTAAAGTTACTTGTTTTCGTTGCAGGGAAAAAGGGCATTCCAAGCGAGAATGCACAAACCGCGAAGCAAGTGGAGCTCAAAATCCTTTCAACAACAACGATTACTATCGGAAAGCAATTTACCATCAAGTTGCTCAACAGCCGAATCAACAACAAACACAAACTGCTCATGCTAGGAAGGAGATCGAAGATTCAAAGAAAGCTTATCTTGTTAATCAAGATGATGGAAGATTGTCAAAAGAATTCAGTTGGGACAAATATATTTCAGCTGACAGTAAAGCATGTTTGATAGATCAAGATGATGAAAGGCTTCCAAAAGATTTCAATTGGGATGATTATGATCCTAACAGAACAACAGATTATAAAGCTTTTGTTGCTCAAAAAGTAGAAGAAGATGATGATGATTATTGGGCAAATAGTATGAAAGAGCATTTAAAGTATATAGCCGAGAGAGATGCTGAAAGAAATGCTGAAAATGCTCGTATGGCAAAGGAAAAGGAGATTAAACAATAATCTGATAGTGATGATGATTATGATGTAGAAAGAATGAGAGAGCTTTTAAAATTTCAAGATGAGAGAGATGCACAAAGAAGGAAAGGTAAGAATGATGAAGAAGACGTCTGAGTGATAAAAGTCAAAGAAGTTCCAGCTTTCGAGATTAAAAAGGAAGCTGTTGCAGAAAAGGTGTCTGAGAATTGTGAAAACTGTGAGACTCTGAAGAAGCAAAACAATGAGTTGATTCACAACATGAACAGGTTGAAAGAATCGTATGATGTCTTAAACAAAGCTATGAATTAATACAATGAATCAAGTAGTGAACAAGCAACTGCTTTGAAAACACTTCAAGGAGCGTTCATGTCGAAGCAGTCAGGCATCAATCATTACATTGATAAATGTGCTGAGCTTGAACAAAAGTTGGAAACCCAGAGAATAGAGACTGAAAGGGTTGAGAGATTATTGAGAAGTTACTCATGTGCTTCTTATGTAATTGACAGGATTTACCCCACAGTTGAAGGCATGAAGGCTTTTGAAAAAAAAGACAGTTGAAGAGAAGAAGTTCGAAACAAAAGAGGATACTGAAGTGAAGAATTCTGGTAAGAAACAAAGAGTTGGTTATAACAAGTGTCCACGCCCGCTTGAAAATGGATATTCTCCACGAAATCCAAATTCAGAAAGAGTCAAAAAGGCAACCAACTTACAGTGGGAGTCCGAGTCTTCAGAAAATTTGCCAGACAACATTGATGTCATTTTCACATTGTCTGACACTGATCATGAGTCTGAGTTAATAAAGAAAGTGGTCGATCAGGTGTTGGATAAAGATGAAACCGAGGAGTCAGAGTTAAAATCAACGTCAAAGTCTGACACTTCAAGTCCAACAGTCAAAAAGGGCAAACAGGTTTATAATAAAGATTTCATGTTATCACAAAATAATTTGAATGACGAAACATTCAAAGTAGCATATACTTTGAATGATTCTGACAAATTGTATTCTGATAAAGAATTTCCAATAAGAGGTGTTAAAACTGAAATGATTAACAAGGTTTTCAAACTAACAGAAATTAATATTTCTGAAATAAAAGATGTAAATCTTTCTGAAAAACCTAAACCTTACACCTCAAGAGTTCAACAAAGGTTAAACAAGAAAAAAGGTTACAGTTCTGGTTCAGGTTTTCAAAAGAAACCAAAACATAACGGTAATTTCAAAAAGAAAGGTCTTGGTTTTATTCCACTGAAAAATCATAAAAATGAGAAAAATTATAAACCAAATATTGTATTTGTTTCAGGGTCAAGCTCGGAAGAAGAAGAAAAGAAATCATTCTGGAAGCAATCGAACAAAGAATTCCTTGCTAAGAAGCAAGAGGAAATGAAGAAAGAAGCTGTTCAGAAGAAGGAAATGAGAACCTGTTTTTAATGCAAAACAGTTGGTCATATTGCCAGGAATTGTACAAAAGCAATCCAAACAAAACAGGGAGTCTCTGAAAAACTGAAAGATAAGATGGTCAAAAATAAATCACCAACCAAACAATTTAAAGTTTTCAAAATTTCAAAGTTTGAGGTTGGTGAAAGTTCAAAAAGTTTTTACAAAAGAAAAGTGAATCTTGACAACCACAAATGGGTTATTAAGAAATCTGATGATAGTTCTAGCAATGATTCTGATTCGTAAAAATCAAAGGAGCTATTTTCTGGCGATGAATCTGACTCGTCAAAGTCAGAGGAGCCACATGTTGAGATAAAAGGTGAAAATTCAGTACCGCCATTGGATGATGCAAATTTTCAACCATTGCGGGCTGGAAATTTAAAATCAAAAATTGGAAAAGTTGAGATTTCAAATCAATTCTTTTCTGAAAAGAAAGAATTTGATGCTGAAAAAGCTTTTAACCCCAAAGTGAAGCATATTTTTGGAAAAATGGTTGACGAGAAGGTCAAAGGGGTAAAGGAGTTTTATGAAAAGAAAACGAAGAAACCAGATGGATATGGGTCATCCCTGTCACACCCCGACCGCGTTAAAACAACGAAACCGTGGCGGAAACGTCGGGGAGTATTGCAATAGAATTATTGTTCCACAACCATGGAAATCAAATGTTTCGTTTTATTGATTTATTGAATAATTTACATTGTCTTAAACCAAAAAAAATACATATTGCATATTGTCATTTATTGTTTTTAAGTCACTAAAGCCACGTCCGGATCCTAAGTGAACTTGCTTCCTAGCAATCAACATCAAGCAATATCACCTGAAACATAACCCCCACACATAACCATGGGTGTAGTCTGATAACGGGATTTGTCAGATCCTATGGTACCATAACCTAATACTGGTCAGCTTGATCAATGTTAATGAATGTCATTCGTTATGTAACTACAACCAACAAGTTCGTTCACTTTATCGAAATCGTTATTAGTTTTATATAAACCATCTTAATCGTTTTTGAAACCATCGTTTAATTATCGAAATCGTTTTAATACATATGAATCACCCCAAAACAATTGAAAACAGTAAAATAGGGGAACTATGTACTCACATCGAAGTGCAAAATATCCTCAATCTAAAGAACTCAACAAGCTCAATCAAACCAAGGAAACTCAAGCAACACCTAATAATCGAATCACTAGTAAATAAATCGACACCTAAATCGGAATATTGGACAGAATGAGGTCTTGTAAACCAAATGAGTGTAGGAACTCATGTGATATGGTTTAACAAAGCCTACATTCTACATCGGAATCTAACCTAAGTGCTTTCGACCCGTTACGACCCGTTTAGGTAGCTTACGCTACTTTAACGCGTCGTTCGGTAAAACGCGTTCGAGACGTCTAACTAGTCCTATGACAAGTATTATATGCCTAAACATGTTTAATTATGTTGCATAATCAGTTAAGTGACAAACGTTTAGGTTACATGTGCTTAAAATCCAATTATGCATGAAAAGGGCATTTTGGTCATTTACCTAAGGCATATAAACTACCTATCATACAACTACTTAAACTAGGTGACCATAAGGTATAACCTCGAAAGGTTATTCCCTATGCAACTATGGTCACTAAACATGCTTGGTCGGATCCTAATGATCGACCAAACGGGTCGAGTTCGAAAGTCTAAGCGGTGGTTTAGACCGCTTGACTTACGACTCTAAACAAGCACTAAACTAAAAGTGACGAGCTAAGCATGTTAAAACATGCTTAACTAAGTTAGAAAACAGGTTTTGATATCAAAACAAAGTGTTTTGATACCAAGAGTAGTTTGGTTGTAAAATACGCTTAAATGCGCATTTTGACCGAAACTACGACTCGTCACTACGCCTAGTCAACGTGGTAATCAGTAGGTATAGTCACTAAGGACTATATCCATCGTGATTACGATCACGTTGCGAAGTTCAAACGAACTTCGTGTTGACCATAAACTGGTCAATGCAGAAAGTCAAACAGAGTTTGACTTTCATGCTAAAAACGCATAAAAGAACGAAAGAGGACTTACAAAGGGTCCAAAGAGATTTGATTCTAAGTATTCTCAGGTATGAAGTGAATAATCACATCAACTTAGAGAAATCTCAGATCAAATGTGAGGAAAAATGGAAGAATGGCACGCCTATTTATAGTTTTCGGTTCACCGTTAGGATCGTTTCTTGCTAAAGAGGGAATGATCTTGGCCATACATGTGGGCTCATGGTATTATAATACAAGGGACATGATAAAAACCATCAAATCTTGCCCAAAGTATGCTAAATCAGATGCCAAAACCGTCAAAAACAAGCCCAAAGTCCAGATTCAATGTTTATGTCTGATGGGCTCTCATGGGCCGCATAAGAATTAAGCTTGGCTTACGCGGGCCGCCTAAGCAAGTTTGGCAGATTTACACATTTAGTCCCTGTAGCCCAGAAACTTGTATTTTGATGCATTTTTGGCACGTTTAAGCCCCGTTAACCCCATTTCAAGGCTCTAAAATGATGTTAAAGTATAGGGAACTCAAAAACATCTCGGATGTCGGTTCGTTTGGTCGTACGATCGTGTTATTCGGTTAATTACGACGGAAGTCGTAACGAACGCAAAAAAAAAAAAAAAACGATCCAAATTAAGCGACGAATGGAATTTTATCATGCCAATCACTAAAATATAATATTTTAATGATTACATAAATTTCCACGTGTCCGGATATATTCAGAACGTAAGATATGCGCGAAAATGCAAACTTACGCCCTTTTTGACACTTTTAGCCCCTGTAAGATCAAATAAGCATATTTTCGCACACCGAACCCCTCAAAGCTTATTTCTAAGCTATGTTTAGGTTATTTGTGGTATGTTTAGCTTATGATCAAGTTCCGGACTGTACGTTGCCTTACGAATCGACATAGTTTCACAGTTTGACATAAATAGTCCCTGCGATTGAATAGACTTGTTTTCAACACACCAAACCATCCAAAACTTATTTGTAAGTTATGTAAAGGTTATTTAAGGTATGTTAAGCCTATGTCACTATTCCGGAGTGTTTGTCGCGTTAAACTGACTGCGTTTACGCACTAGTTTGCGTATAACTTCCAGAAAGCGATTTAAAGCTTGAAATTGTAATCGAATTAAATCGTAAAATCATCAAAGATAAATACACATATAATAACACCAAAACACATTGTTTTATTGATAATTAACATTGTTTTACATTGTACATTGATTACGGAGCACAGTTGTCACAGTCTCCCCTACTTTAGGAAATTTCGTCCCGAAATTTTAACTAGAGGAAACTTGTGAGAACAATTGCGGATATTTCGTCTTCATTTGGTCCTCACGTTCCCAAGTAAACTCTGGGCCACATTTGGATTCCCAACAAACCTTGACCAATCGAATCCGTTTGTTCTTTAACTGTTTGAATGCACGGTCCACTATCTCCACAGGTTTCTCGACAAAGTGCATTGTTTCATCAACTTGAATTTCGTCGAGTGGAATGTGAAGATTAGTGTAAGCCAGACACTTTCGCAAATTGGACACGTGAAACGTCGGATGAATATTTCCAAGCTCTGGAGGTAGCTCTAGCCGATAGGCAACCTTTCCAATTCTTTCAACAACCTTAAATGGTCCAACATATCGTGGTGCAAGTTTTCCTTTCTTTCCAAATCTCACCACTACCTTCCAAGGTGACACCTTGAGTAGGACATGGTCTCCAGTTTGAAATTCTAGGGGCTTGCATCGCATATCCGCATAACTCTTTTGACGGCTTCTAGCTGTCACAAGATTATCGCGAATTTTCTTAATTTTGTTTGTTGTTTCCAGAATGAGCTCAGGTCCAGTAAGCTGAGCTTCATCGATCTCATTCCAACAGACAGGTGAACGACATTTTCGACCGTAGAGAGATTTGAATGGTGCCATATTGATGCTAGCATGATAACTATTGTTGTAAGAGAACTCAATCAATGGAAGATGAGAATCCCAATTACCACCAAAGTCAATCACGCATGCTCTAAGCATATCCTCCAAAGTTTGAATCGTCCTTTCAGATTGTCCATCTGTTTGGGGATGATAAGCAGTGCTTAGATTTCGTTGGGTTCCCATAGCAGATTGCATGGTCTTCCAAAAATGAGATGAAAATCGAGCATCATGATCAGATATGATGTCCAAAGGAACACCATGTCGAGATACTATCTCATCAACATAAATCTTTGCAAGTTTATCAGCAGATAAATCTTCGTGAATCGGAATAAAATGAGCTGACTTCGTTAATCGATCGATAACAACCCATATAGCATCGTGACCTTTTGATGTACGCGGTAATTTAGTGATGAGATCCATAGCAATGTTCTCCCACTTCCAAACCGGTATCTCTGGTTATACAAGCAACCCAGAAGGTCGTTGATGTTCAGCCTTGACTTTGAGACAAGTTAGGCATTTTGATACATACAAGGCAATATCCTTCTTCATACCAGGCCACCAATACTGAGTACGAAGATCCTTGTACATTTTATCAGCACCAGGATGGATAGAATATCGAGACTTATGAGATTCATCCATTACCAAGGTGCGAAGATCGTCTTGTTTCGGAATCCACAAACGATCCTTGAAATAGAGTAAGCCATCGTCCTTCGCTTCGAGCTTAAGCTCAAGTTGACGTGGTAATTCCTTACCCATCAAATTTTGTGAAACACAAAATTGTTGAGCTTGAAGAACACGAGTTTGAATATCAGATAGAGCTCGAACAGAATGAAGCTTGACTCGCTCCTTTCGACTAAGCGCATCGGCTACGACATTCGCCTTACCAGGATGGTAGCGAATCTCGCAATCATAGTCGTTTAAGAGTTTAACCCAACGTCGTTACCTCATGTTCAGCTCCTTCTGATTAAGAATATGCTGGAGACTTTTATGGTCTGTGAAAACCACACACTTTGTGCCATAAAGATAGTGTCTCTAGATTTTGAGAGCAAAAACCACAGCTCCCAACTCAAGATCATGAGTCTTGTAGTTCTTCTAGTGAACTTTCAATTGTCTAGACGCGTATGCTATAACTTTACCTCGTTGCATAAGAACACAACCAAGGCCTAAGTTGGATGCATCACAGTAGACAACGAAATCATCGTTTCCCTCAGGCAGAGATAAGACAGGAGCATCACATAGCTTCCATTTCAGCGTTTAGAACGCTTCTTCTTGTTTGGGTCCCCATTCAAAAGGCTTATTCTTTTGAGTCAAAGCAGTGAGTGGAACCGCAATCTTCGAGAAGTTCGAAATAAATCCACGATAATATCCAGCAAGACCAAGAAAATATCGGATCTCTGTAGGTGTTGTTGGTGTATTCCAATCCTTAATAGCAACTATTTTGGATGGATCCACATGAATACCCTGCTCGTTGACTATGTGTCCTAAAAACTGAACTTCTTTAAGCCAAAATTCACACTTGGAGAATTTAGCAAAAAGTTGTTCCTTCTTCAGGAGTTCCAATGTCAAATGAAGGTGTTGCTCGTGATCGGCTCGAGACTTCGAATAAATGAGAATATTGTTGATGAACACAATGATGAACTTTTCTAAATAAGGTTTACAGACCCTATTCATTAAGTCCATGAAAATAGCTGGGGCATTTGTCAAACCAAAGGGCATGACAGTAAACTCGTAGTGCCCATATCTCGTGCGGAAAGCAGTTTTGGGAATATCTTCTTTGAGTAAACGAAGTTGATGATACCCAGAATGCATATCGATCTTGGAAAAACAGGTAGCACCTTGCAGCTGATCAAAGAGATCATCAATTCGAGGTAGGGGATATCGATTCTTGATGGTAAGCTTATTAAGCTCACGATAATCGATACACATTCGAAAAGATCCATCTTTCTTTTTCACAAAGAGGACATGAGCTCCCCAAGGTGAATAACTCGGACGGATGAATCCTTTATCAGATAACTCTTGAAGCTGTTTCGATAACTCTTGCATCTCAGACGGTGCAAGACGATAAGGTGCTTTCGCAATCGGGTTAGCATTGGGTATAAGGTCAATATGAAACTCGACTTGACGAACTGGAGGTAAACCAGGAAGTTCATCAGGAAACACCTCTGGATAATCCCGAACAATCGGAATATCCTGAATACTCTTGCTCTTGCCTTTCTCCTCGGTGACATGTGCCAGAAAAGCAACATATCCTTTTCGTAAGTAACTTTGGGCTTTCGTACACGACATGAGTTTCAATCCACCAGATGGTTTCTCGCCATGAACCTCTAGGACATCGTCAGATGAAAGAGGGATATGAATGATCTTATCGAAACAAATCACCTCAGCATTATGTTTGGTTAACCAATCCATCCCCACGATAATGTCGAAACTCCCAAGTTGCATCGGCGTGAGGTCGATAGGAAAAAGATGGTTATCGAGGTTCAATTGACAACCACGAAGGACAAAATTGAGCACGAGGGGTTTACCAGTAGCAACTTCGACAAATAAGGGTTTCCTCAGTTTAGTTCTAGGTATCACAAGTAAAGGCTCAAAAGATAATGAAACAAAACTTCTATCGGCACCAAAATAAAAAAGAATAGATGCAGGTTGATTGTTAACAAGAAACGTACCGTTAACAACTTCGTTGTCCGCCCTTGCCTCGTTTGCGTTCAAATTGAATGCTCATCCACGAGCAGGATTCATATCCGCGATCGCATTCGGATTCGCATTTGCATTTACCAACCTCGGGCAGTTGTTGCGGAAATGACCCATTTCTCCGCAATTGAAACACGAACCAAGTGGGAATCTCGCAGCATTCCCCTGAGCTTGTGCTGGAACCTGAGCAGCCTGATTCTGACCCATACGACAAACGTTGGCCAGATGCCCAAGTTTACCACACGTAGTACACTGTTTACAGGCCTGTTGGGCAACATGATGACCGTTGCATCGAGCACAGTGTGGTGCAGTACCAGCATATTGCTTCTTCGTGGGAGGTAGGGCTGGTGGATTCTGAGGGTACTGGTTGGTGACAGCAAAGTTCTGGGAAGTCTTGCGCTTCCTTGACTTTTTAGAAGACTCACCCTGCTTCTTACCCTTACCCTTACCCTTTTCTTGTGCAGAATCGGTTGATTTCTTCTTATCACCCTTACGGGTCAATTTACCCTTTCTGACCTGAGACTCGGTCAGAGTAGCAGCCAATTCAATTGCTTGATGGACAGTGGTAGGATTACTGCCAGTCACAATATCTTGCACAGAATCGGGTAATCCATCGATATACCTCTCAATCGCCTTTTCCAACGGGGCAACCATCGTAGGACACAACAAACTGAGCTCCTCAAATCGATCCGTATAAGCACGGTGTTCTCCCCCGTCTTGTTTTAGATCGTCAAATTCTCGTTCTAAAGCTCGAATCTCGTAACGGGGACAGAACTCTCTCATCATGAGAGCTCGGAGCTCTTCCCATGTTTGTGCCAATGCCACTTCGGCACCCCTATGGCGCATCACTCCGTTCCACCATGTAAGAGCACGCTTGTCGAACACACTAGATGTGAACTCAACCTTACGCTCATTCGGACATTGCACATGTCTGAATGTGCTTTCCAGACTTTCGAACCATTGTAGGAGCGCAGTTGCTCCTTGCGACCCAGAAAACTTTAGTGGCTTAGCAGAATTGAAATTCTTGAAATTACACTGTGCATTATTGTTGTTATTATTGTTGTATAACTCATGGATCTGGGTTACTACGCCTGGAAGCACTGCAGCCATTTGTTGAGCAACAAGGGCTGCGACTTCTTCAGCAATAAAAGATTGAGCATTACGTCGAGGAGGCATTGTCTATCAAGGAAACAGGGGAATCGAGTGAGATCGACAATTGGAAAAACAAAAGAGGTATTGAAATCATTGACAAAACACAAGGAAGGCGATCATTCGTTCGTTACCTCGAACAAACAAACGACACGCAGTGACTAATCAAAGTAAATGGGTCATAGTAATGTATCACCGAAGACATGCTCGCCTATAAGTGAACACTCACCCCAAGAGTTCCCGGGTAAGAGTGACTGGTCCGATACTGCGGATTTATACAAACACTCTAGCCTTAGACAGAAAACTCAGGGTACAGGCATTCACCCTTCCAGTTTGCACGTGTTTACATTATTTAGACCCAAACTTTGACGAGATTTTGAAAACTAAGAGGGCTCAAAACCTAGTAATCAATCATCCTAGAACAGATGATTAATTTTCAAAGCGGATTTGCTATTGTGCTCTAGTTGTGGTTATCACCTAAGGATAGGTGACGGTATTGTTTTAAAATCTAAACGCAAGAACACTTGCTTTAGGGTCGTAGAAAGTTATAGTCTAGGTCAAAGCATCACTAATAACCTAATTCCCTATAACCATTGGCTCTGATACCAATTCTTCTGTCACACCCCGACCGCGTTAAAACAATGAAACCGCGGCGAAAACGTCGGGGAGTGTTGCAACAGAATTATTGTTCCACAACCATGGTAATCAAATGTTTCGTTTTATTGATTTATTGAATAATTTACATTGTCTTAAAACAAAAAAAAAACATATTGCATATTGTCATTTATTGTTTTTAAGTCACTAAAGCCACGTTCGGATCCTAAGTGAACTTGCTTCCTAGCAATCAACATCAAGCAATATCACCTAAAACATATGTAAAAACATAGTCAGCAAAGAAATGCTGGCGAGCACATAGGTTTTGTAAGAGTATCGGAATCATAGTTTGTTTACATATATTGCAATACCTCGAAAACCTAGTTTTGAAAAGTGTATAGTATTGCAATATGATTAACCAACTCAAATCAAGATGGTTATAATTTATAAAATCTCGTTGCCATGATTCTTAACCCAAAAACATTTGTTTTAGTAAACCAAATCGTAAAACATCTCGTAAAAAAAACTCGTTAATAAAACTCGTATGGTTTATATCATTTCGAAAACCTCGTTGTGTGACATCGTTTCAAAATCGTTTCCCAAGTGAACTAAATAATGATACGGAATATAATATGATAAAAGCACTTATATATAAGATGTACCAACGGCGTATCTACCATGCTTTTATCATGCTACACCCGTCCCATTATCTAATCACTACCCAAAACTAATCGTTTATCCAAGTCGTATCAAATCGTTTAACTCGTCCCAAAATCGTATTCGTTTTAATTGTGAAACTACTTTTGGTCATCTCGCTAATAACATTCAAACCTTCGTGACTCAACTATCTCATTTCTCGCATTAACAACCCACCAAAGGGTAAGTTAACAATCATCAGATTCGGTCGCTACCTACCTACATAACCCCCACACATAACCATGGGTGTAGTCTGATAACGGGATTTGTCAGATCCTATGGTACCATAACCTAATACTGGTCGGCTTGATCAATGTTAATGAATGTCATTCGTTATGTAACTAAAACCAACAAGTTTGTTCACTTTATCGAAATCGTTATTAGTTTAATATAAACTATCTTAATCGTTTTTGAAACCATCGTTTAATTATCGAAATCGTTTTAATACATATGAATCACCCCAAAACAATTGAAAACAGTAAAATAGGGGAACTATGTACTCACATCGAAGTGCAAAGTATCCTCAATCTAAAGAACTCAACAAGCTCACTCAAACCAAGGAAACTCAAGCAACACCTAATAATCGAATCACTAGTAAATAAATCGACACCTAAATCGGAAGATCGGACAGAATGAGGTCTTGTAAACCAAATGAGTGTAGGAACTCATGTGATATGGTTGAACAAAACCTACATTCTAAATCGGAACCTAACCTAAGTGCTTTCGACCCGTTACGACCCGTTTAGGTAGCTTACGCTACTTTAACGCGTCGTTCGCGTAAAACACGTTCGAGACGTCTAACTAGTCCTATGACAAGTATTATAAGCCTAAACATGTTTAATTATGATGCATAATAAGTTAAGTGACAAACGTTTAGGTTACATATGCTTAAAATCAAATTATGCATGAAAAGGGCATTTTGGTCATTTACCTAAGGCATATAAACTACCTATCATACAACTACTTAAACTAGGTGACCATAAGGTATAACCTCGAAAGGTTATTCCCTATGCAACTATGGTCACTAAACATGCTTGGTCGGATCCTAATGATCGACCAAACGGGTCGAGTTCGAAAGTCTAAGCGGTGGTTTAGACCGCTTGACTTACGACTCTAAACAAGCACTAAACTAAAAGTGACGAGCTAAGCATGTTAAAACATGCTTAACTAAGTTAGAAAACAGGTTTTGATATCAAAACAAAGTGTTTTGATACCAAGAGTAGTTTGGTTGCAAAATACACTTAAATGCGCATTTTGACCGAAACTACGACTCGTCACTACGCCTAGTCAACGTGGTAATCAGTAGGTATAGTCACTAAGGACTATATCCATCGTGATTACGATCACATTGCGAAGTTCAAACAAACTTCGTGTTGACCATAAACTGTTCAATGCAGAAACTAAAAACCCATAAAAGAACGAAAGAGGACTTACAAAGGGTCCAAAGAGATTTGATTCTAAGTATTCTCAGGTATGAAGTGAATAATCACATCAACTTAGAGAAATCTCAGATCAAATGTGAGGAAAAATGGAAGAATGGCATGCCTATTTATAGTTTTCGGTTCACCGTTAGGATCGTTTCTTGCTAAAGAGGGAATGATCTTGGCCATACATGTGGGCTCATGGTATTAGAATACAAGGGCCATGATAAAAACCATCAAATCTTGCCCAAAGTATGCTAAATCAGCTGCCAAAACCGTCAAAAACAAGCCCAAAGTCCAGATTCAATGTTTCTATCTGATGGGCTCTCGTGGGCCGCATAAGAATTAAGCTTGGCTTACGCGGGCCGCCTAAGCAAGTTTGGCAGATTTACACATTTAGTCCCTGCAGCCCAGAAACTTGTATTTTGATGCATTTTTGGCACGTTTAAGCCCCGTTAACCCCATTTCAAGGCTCTAAAATGATGTTAAAGTATAGGGAACTCAAAACATGCTCAAAAACATCTCAGATGTCGGTTCGTTTGGTCGTACGATCGCGTTGTTCGGTTAATTACGACGGAAGTCGTAACGAACGCAAAAAAAAAAAAAAAAACGATCCAAATTAAGCGACGAATGGAATTTTATCATGCCAATCACTAAAATATAATATTTTAATGATTACATAAATTTTCAGGTGTCCGTATATATTCAGAACGTAAGATATGCGCGAAAATGCAAACTTACGTCGTTTTTGACACTTTTAGCCCCTGTAAGATCAAATAAGCATATTTTCGCACACCGAACCCCTCAAAGCTTATTTCTAAGCTATGTTTAGGTTATTTATGGTATGTTTAGCTTATGATCAAGTTCCGGACTGTAAGTTGCCTTACGAATCGGCATAGTTTCACAGTTTGACATAAATAGTCCCAGGGATTGCATAGAATTGTTTTCAACACACCAAACCATCCAAAACTTATGTCTAAATTATGTAAAGGTTATTTAAGGTATGTTAAGCCTATGTCACTATTCCAGAGTGTTTGTCGCGTTAAACTGACTGCGTTTACGCACCAGTTTGCGTATAACTTCCAGAAAGCGATTTAAAGCTTGAAATTGTAATCGAATTAAATCGTAAAATCATCAAACATAAATACACATATAATAACACCAAAACACATTGTTTTATTGATAATTAACATTATTTTACATTGTACATTGATTACGGAGCACAGTTGTCACAATCCCAGGTTAGTAACTGGGATAGTACCTATCATGATTAAAAATCCGGACTTGCCGGAGCTCCCAAGTTGGTAATCATGGAGTAGAAATCGGCATCATTCTTGAATATGTTTGTTTGAAAAACCTACAAGTGGTAGTATTCTTGAAAATTGTCATATTTCAATTGTACAAATGGTATTGGTTGGTGAGTGAACCTTCAAGTGGTTGAAAAAGAGGTTTTCACCTACAAGTGGTTAATCAAGGTCATTAAGTTGAACTTGATTTAACTTTCATACATATGGTTGAAGAAACAAAGTGATGATCATATCCCCGATCTTACAAGAGGTTTCGACAAAAACTTATTTTCCGGAAAAACCATTTGATTAAAACAAACTTAAGTATTTTGAAATCATAATGGGAAAATAGTTTGTTGTCAGGGGGAGTTCTGATTGTTTAAGCCAAGTGGATGGCGAATTGAAGCAATTCACATCAGTTTGTCACTTTATTTGTACAGTTTGTTTTCAAATTTTCTTTAAATGGTTTTGAATTTTAGGGGGAGTAAGAAATTTCAGAAAATCCAAAAACATTAGAAAATTTGAAAAATCAAAAAACATGATAAAATCTAAAATCCAAAAACATCGAAAAATAAAAAAATGAGCTTTGTTGTGAAAAAAAGGAAATGATAGTACATCAGTGGACTATCACAACACACTAAAGAATTGGAAAGAAAAATGTGATAAACGGTCTCACTGATGATATGTCAGTAGGTTTTCACACGCTTAGTAGATTGTGTTCGAGATATAAACCTAAATATCAAACTTACTTATTTCATGGGGAACATCTCTTGGATATATGGGTAACCCCCGAAATCTTGTTTGAAAGACCCCTCTTTCTGAGATACTAGGTCTTTATGCTTAGTGATATCTGGGGTATTATCCCGGGACTTTTGATTTTGCGGAAGCAATGGCCTAGTCCCCGTATAATACTTTTCGCTTGCTTGAAATAAAAGCACCCCCTCAGCATAAAAAATGATGAAACAATGCAAAATGCTAATCATTTGCTGTTGAAGAAAAGATTCTCTAAAGGGAACACACCTAAAAGTCGAACCATCATCTCTCTAATTTTGCGGAAGCAATAGCCTGAGCTCTCATGGTCTCGCATTTAACCCCTTACAGATATCATCTAGGTATACTCACCTGTAAGACTGAATATTGGGATCTGGATACGGGAGTATATTCTGAGGTGGGACACTCGAATAAGTTCAAGTCCTTAAAACATTAATCTCGTATCTCGAAACAATTGAACTTTGTGTGAAAATTTAAGTGGATCAGTATATTGACAATCTAAGTGAATCGTTTAGAACTTAAAATGTTTAAAGCTTAACGGTGCTAGTGATTTGTCTCTATAACTGATATGATCCTCTTACACAAACTCACAAAAATATTGTCTGTAAATATTTCTTTACTGCTTTTTGTTAAAACAAAAATCCAAAAAGAATGTGTTTTAGCATAAAATTTTGAAAATTCAAAAAGATTTTAGTTCATCTTATTTTCGACAACTGATGTTGAAAAGCTGATTTTCAAAATTCCAAGTGCTAAACATGATGGACAAACAGGTTGGGAAAGTTTGTTGAAATGAGAAAAATGATATTTTTACAAAGTGATCATCAGAGATTATAAATTGTTGATGATAGAGTGATATTTACAAGTGAAATTTAAATTTGTCAAATTTTTAAAATTGTGAAATTTATTTTGAGGTAGAGATGGTGCAGGTAAAAGCTTTGGAAGAGCAATGTTTCCGATGCAAAGCCTGTAGATTGTGAATTCCAGACTACGATCCCAACTTATCGAAAGGGGGAGTCTGAAGACGTTAAAGCCAGGTTTCAGATCCTGTTGCTACGGAAAGCCAGGAGACGTTTCTGATCCTGTGAAAAGCTTAAGGAATCAAGAGACCTGATCAAGAGGAGTATAGAGCCAGGTTACGATTCTAAAAGAGAGAGAAGAAAGAGATTGAGGATGCTTACATTGTCAGATACTTTGAAAGAGCAAAAAGACTGATAAAGACTGAAGAGTTGACATACCGAAGACTCGACACTGAAGACTTCGTCAACATCCAAGGGGGAGTCTGTTGGTGCATATGTTTGTCGACTTCGTCTTGTATCGAGTCTTATAATAGGTTTGATAGATCAAGTCACGTAGAACGAGAAAAACTGGAAACTGGCCAAAACAAGCCAGTTCACACGAAGTGGCCAGTTCACATGAACTGGATAAGGTCACTTCATGTGGACTGGAACATGTCCACTTCATGTGAAGTGGCTGGCCTATATATAGTGAGCTTGAGTCTTTCATTTGTAACTTCTCTGATTTCGGTAGCGAAGCTCTGCCGAGGTATCTTCAGGTCTGTAATCGTGATCAAATCAATACAAGAGATAGATTAAGTGATTCTAGCGTGTATACATCTGAAATAACTCCGATACGTTTGATTTCGCATATCGTATTGGACGAGATCTCTTCTGAACGACTCGTTTGGTCGTGCAAACGATCCTACAATATATATATATATATATTATATGTTTAACATTTTTGAAAACGATAATAACAAATTATAAACATGATGAAGTTTTAAATTTTTGGTTACGTCAAATAGTGATGGATGTATAAATTTTGGGTTACGTCAAATAGTGATGATGTATAAATTTTTGGTTATCCCTTCTTCTTTTGATAAGTACGTTTTTATTTATTAAAGTATAGCTAAGTAGATAACTAATATTAATTATTAAAAGTTAAAAATATTGAAAAGATATAATCAAGAATATAAAATTATTTTAATATATATATATATATATATATATTAAATTTAATCATTTAATAGTCTTTATATTAATTACTTATTATTTATTATGATTGAGGTAAATTGATAAATTGCCACATATCATTTTGGTGAAATCTTTTATTATAAAAGAATGTCATGTGGCATTAAGTGGAGTATTTTATTAGTATTAGATGATGATGATGATGATAATAATAATAATAACAATAAGAGTAAAATGCACGGATAGTCCCTGTGGTTTTGCTAAATAACACCTATAGTCCTCAACTTTTGGAAATTACACCGGTGCTCCCTGTGGTTTGACAGTTTGTTACTAGGATAGTCCCTGGAGTGGATGACAGTTAGTTTTCTCCGTTAAGTGGATGTGAAATGACAAATTTGCCCTTCATCTTCTACACTCTATAGAAACAAAACAACCCCCCACCCACACCTTTCTCTCTATTTTCCCCCACCATTAACCACCACCGACCTCCTACCACAAGTAACCACTTTCACATATACACACACATCAAATACAAACAAACACTGGAATATTCTCTGCTTCAGACTCGTCATACGTTTACTAATCATCTCTATGAAGCATTACTCGGAGCAGGACTTCGTACTTTTAGAGACAATGATGCAATCGACAGAGGTCAAGAACTCAAGCCTGAAATTGAGACCGCAATCATCAACAGAGGTCGACAGAGGACTTCATACTTTTAGAGACAATGATGCATCATTTTACCTATTTTTTTAATCATGTTGACCCATCAGATGTCAGGAACCAAAGAGGAAGTTTCTCTATTCAAAAGTCACGATGCTTTTCAAGTTGTTTGGTATGTTTGGGCATGAACACAAAAGAAGGGTCAAAATGGACAGAGGGTAATGTGAGGAGGTGGAAGGTAGCACTAACAGAGTTTGGTAATTTGACTGGCATGGTTCTTTCAGGGTATCAATACTTTCACTTCTCTTCATATAATTTTTGGGTTAGGAAACTATTGATTTAATTAGTTTGATTATTGCTTAGGTTAAATTTGGTGGGAGGTGGGAGGTGGGTGGTGGTTGGTGGTTAACGGTGGGGGGAAACAGAGAGAAAGTGGGGGGTGGGTGGGGTTGTTTTGTTTTTATAGAGTGGAGAAGATGAAGGGTAAATTTGTCATTTCACATCCACTTAACGGATAAAACTAACTGTCATCCACTTCAGGGACTATCCGAGTAACAAACTGTCAAACCATAGGGAGCACCGGTGTAATTTCCAAAAGTTAGGGACTATAGGTGTAATTTTGCAAAACCACAGAGACTATCCGTGTATTTTACTCTAATAATAATAATAATAATAATAATAATAATAATAATAATAATAATAATAATAATAATAATAATAATAATAATAATAATAATAATAATAATAGTCATAATCATAATCATAATCATAATCATAATAATAATAATAATAATAATAATAATAATAATAATAATAATAATAATAATAATAATAATAATAATCATAATCATAACAATAACAATAACAATAATAATAATAATAAGTCATTATGTGGCTATAATGTATTTGTGATATCACTTAATATTTGTAAAGATAAAATTCAAATGAATCTTAACACGAAAAGTGAAAGAATATTTTTCTTTTTTAATTCTTTTTTCATCGACTTAAGCATAATATTTAGTTGCAAAATGTAAAAAATAATAAAATAAAAATCGTGTACTTACTCTAGTAGAGTAATTAGGTGTAATTACTTTGGTGTGATTATAATTATTCTACTTGTGTAAATAAACAGAGTTCTTTTTTAGATTATACGAGTAAAATACATGCTTGACATGACCGGGAAAAAAAATTCATGCTTCACTTCTCATGTTTAATATGTTAGGCCCTTTTTTAGAATAACCTTACTCTACTTAATATAACTTATATATATATAGGATCAGGATTTAGAGAAAACGGTGAAAAGTGTGAGAACGGAGAGAACGGTTATGGATCATCAGATCAAAACAATCTATGGACTAGATGACGTGGTGGCGTTTTCGTAAATAACATCACTTTTATTAGTGTGGCGCGCTTCATTAGGGTTAAAAAAGTCTTTTGACTTCTCTACACAAAGCGCCAAACTCATGAATAAAACGCCATTAAAAGTCCCGCCTTAACCCACATAGCACACATCATCCTAATCTAAACGCCATTAGATATAAAACGCCAAACTTTGTTTTTAACCGATAAAGCTGAACAAACTGTACTGAAACTACGGAACTTAATTACTAGCATTTACTATTATAAAAATATGCGCCAAAAACTTCCTATGTAAACAACCTCTCAAACCTACTAATAACCACACCAAACCCCAAACGCCATATTTTCCTATATACCATTCATCTTAGAAACGCCAAAAAACCCAAATATCAAAGATTCGAATCCACGTTTCTTTGAGATACACTATTTTCTCGGTAAACTTTCGCTCTATGTGTGTCATACCCCAACCGATGACGGAAATATCGGGGCGCGGCACTAGGCGAACTAGATTGCTCAAGAGATCCATAACAACTAATTGTTACCAATATTTTAAAGGTCAATTTCCCATACCAATCAACAAATATTCAACAAATAATTATTACAGATTACGAGTTTCTCTTGAACAAAACAAGTCCGACAACCTAGATTTCTATTGGTGTAGTTTCTAGACTGCCTATCTTGATTCACAAAAGATTAGCGTATCAAGCATCCTAATCAACATGTCACATACATTAAAATAAAGTCAATACACAGAGTGTAAAGGTGAGTACACAAGTTTGCATAGTATATAATATTGCGAAAGCGTTTGCGCATAACCAGCATGTAACACGTAGAAATGTGAAGCAAGTAAGCTACCGACAATGACGCATGTAACCGATATGACTGCGAGTTATAGAATGCGCAACACATTATCACCACTGTGACCATGTGAAGTAAAGCCCTTAACAACCCCTGTCCACGACAGGTGCTGAGTCCAAACTATAGTACTATCGTTGCTAAGGTGTCAGGCAAAACAGTCACTGTGTAAACATAACATACAAGCACTCATCGAGTCACGTATAACATGCGAGAGCGGTTAGCGTTAAAAAGTGTTTGCGTTGTGTACTGGTGTATGTTGATATAGCGAACGTTTGTAACACCCAAAAGTGCGTTAAGCGAAAAAGGGTTCGAGTATACTCACCGTAGGTGTTTAGCTAGTAAACACAGTACTTAGATTGAAGGGAGCGCGTTGGAGATTAGCATGAGTATTGAACAGTAGCGTAAGCGTTGAACAACGTGTAAGTAGGGTTAAGTGTTGAATGGTGAGTCGGACGGATGGTCATCCGGACGGATGGTCATCCGGACGGATGACCATTCGAAAGGTTGATCATTCAAATGAGTGAGTGTGTTTTCGAAACCTTTTTTTTGAAGTTTTCGTTGTAGCATTATTTCACACCCCAACCAATGGCGGAAACATCGGGATGAGACGAAGTGTGAAGATTGCTAGAGACATTACAAGAAATTCAAATACAACATTACAATATTTAATAAACCGATTTCATTTCATAAGGTAAACTTGTCAACATTACAAGAAATTCAAATACAACAAGTTCAAGAAGTACATAACAACATAAGCAAAATTTGATACAACATATTAAACCTAAACGTCTATATGTGTATCTAGGCATCAACGCTACTTCTTTTCATAGCATCGTCATCATCAACCTGTAACATGTTTAAAATACAATTCAATGCAAAAGCAAAGGCGAGTATACAAGTTTAAGCATAAGTATAAGTATAAAAGTTTAAAACGAATCCACATGGCAACTTAGTTTATACGAGATCAACCTAATATGGCATGCAATATTTCTAGCCAATCCTCTGTTTACGCAAGAAAGTTTAATTAATTCAACATGACCCAAGTATAAAGGGGGCGATGCGTTACTCCTATAGCGCTATACATGTCAAATGGAGGCTCGTGAAAGCTAATGACTAAAACATATTACATAAGTATGGCCCACATAAGCATCAAGTATCATAACATAGCATTCATGTATAAGGATTGTTTTGTGCATTGCATAAAGAATAAGTTTAAGTGTAGTTTAATAGTTAAACATGTTACACCCCAAAAGTGGTAAACATAAAAAGGGGTTGCGAGTATACTCACCTAATTGCTAAGTCTTCCGATTATCCAAATGTTGACGAGTGTACGAGATGGGAAGGATGGAACACCGAGGTCTCGGGATTATGAGTGGTTGTGATTGCGACTCCTTGTAAAATAACGCACGAGTAAAGATTGGAACAATTCAAGAGAATGAACGAGAGTGTTTAGCCTAGATATTTAAAATATCACGATCTTATTATTATTTAATAGTTAAATAAATTAATCCATTTAGATAATTTATCTAAATATTAACCTTTAATATTATAAAAAAGGATTATAATGAATTGTTTATTATTCTTGGAGTTTATTATAAAAAATATTTATTTTATAAATTTACGATTTATAAAGATTCTTACAAGAAAAGAATTTTAGATAAAAACTCGATTAATTAATAATGGATTTAGGGATTAAAATGGTTTTAAATTTTAAAAGAATAAAATTTTTAAAGGTTTCATTTTTGAAACTAAAGGAAAAGAAATGGATTTTAAAAAATTAAAATCTCAAAAAGTGGTCAAAATAAGTATATATTTATAATTATTGTTATAAAAATTATTTGAACTTTGATAAGTGATGATTTTAGAACATAAATGGGTATCGTGTTATAGATTTTTACGAAGAACGGGCAGAGTTTCCTCTGTTTTTGGACGATCCCGACAACTAAAGTTGTCGATTTATATGTTCAAAATTCAATAAACAATAACCAAACAATATAAATATATATATATATATCTATACGTTTTTATTATGTTTACAAATCAAGTAGAATTCGGTTCCGCGACTTAAAACGTTACAAAAAAAAAACGAAACAAAGCAATTAACATACGCGTTATTATACCGAGCCGAAAACTGTCCGAGTGACCCGCGTTGCGCGTTTGACCGGGTTTGACCGGGTTTGACCTACTTTGACCGGGTTTGACCCAAATAGAAAGCTGAAACAATACACGAATCAAGACCCGAAACAGGACCGAACCTGTTGACTGTCTTGACCGAACTCGAAACAAGCCTGAATCACGACCCGAGCTCCAAAACTGAAGTGAACCGAAACGAGCCACCTGAAACGACAAAATCAATGGGACTCGAATCGAAATTTATACTAAGCAAACACCCGAACTAGAACTGAGTTTAAAACCCAAAATGAAAACAAACCTAACTGCTGTCCGGAGTTGATTGACGTCGGCCGGAACCTGAACCCGAAACCAAAACTGAAACAATCCGGTGTCAAACCAGACTCGACCTGAACTGCTGGAACCGGACTGAACTGATAAACATGACTCGACGAACCAGGCTTGTGCTGAACTAAAACGAGTCGGCCACCGCCACAGCCGACGCCGTCACCGGTGCGGCTTCCTGAGTTGCCGGAAAACCAACCTTCGCCGTTTGTCGCCTGAATCACCACTCAACTCCCACCTGGCCGTCATGTGATGCGGCTGTTGCCGTTGTTTGTCATGTGCCGCCACCCAAGATGGTGGCTGGCCGTTCGTCTGGAGCGAGGGAGAGAAGAGCGAGAGTAGGAGAGAGAGATGGAGCTTGTCTGGTTTGTTGGGTGTGGCTCACCGGAAAGGCGGCGCCGGAAAGGGTAACCGGAACCCTAATCCGGTGACCGGATTCTAGA
>JARYGA010005770.1:0-39225 GCA_030545235.1 Helianthus tuberosus
ACCCTTCCTAGTGATCATTAGTCGTGCATAGGACCTTGGTAAGTGTCCTTAACCTTCCTTAATTCAGTTTTGCTTCGTTTATTAGCTTAAAGTCAATCCGTCGTAATTAAGGTTTAACTTCGTCATTAATCTTAATTTGTCCAGTCAAATTACAAATTGAAAGTACCTATGAGTTGGTAATTATGTGGGCAATAAACCCTTAAAAGGGCACCCTCTGATTCCCACTCTAACTTGGTCAATTGTCGGGTCAAACTTGATATCAAAAAGTCAACAGAAAGCTTAATTTCAAATTAATGCATAATTAACAATGTAGAAGCTATGCAACATGTTTGATCATTAATATAACTTGGTAATTAATGTAAGAACATGTCTAAACATGTTCAACTCGACAATTTTCAGTTTAGGCTCGATTCGGGACCGAAAGTCGCATAGTTTGACTTCTGCTTTGACTTTCAGTTCTGACTTGTTTGAGCATAGTTTAGAAATGCCTTAGAGCTTTAATAGGACCAAGTTACATGTTTGTATAAACCTCTGTGATTATACAACTTGGTTCATTAGTTATCCGATTCATATGCATATTTCCGTAAATGCCTAAATGTTGACTATTATGCCCATATGACCTTAAAACGTGATTTTTGAAAATGTAAAAGAATAGAAACCTTAGTTACTGATTTATAAACTTGTACCTAAAGTTTGACATCAGTTTGAGGTCTAGATTAGGAGTTATGCTCATTAGCGTAAATGAGAAGCTTTTTATTAATTAAATGGCGTAATTGGCATATAGCCTATCTAAACCCAATTTTTGATACCAAAATTTTTACCCACTGATGTAATATAATATTTTTTGATTTTTGAAGATTTTTATTTATTTTTAGGCTGAGCATAACATAGAGTTCTAAGCTTGATTCGGTTATTGCCGGTTTTGCCCTTTTGGCTTATAAAATGAGTTTTACAAATCCTTTTGACCCCAAACCTTTTTCTACTGATTCTAAATGATAAATAAAATGTTTTGAGCCTTCTGGAATAATAAAAATATCAGCTTTCCTTCGAAAACCCGGAAATGGCTCCAAATCGCCTTCTTAAGCGTTTTTAACGCATAGTATGTATTAAAACTATTCTAAACATATAAGGTTTGGTGCCTACTGATATATTCAGTAAATTTTTTATATTTTAACAGTAAGCAAAAGTTTTAAACTCAGATTCCCAGTTTTGACCTTTTAGGCTTATGTGAAATTACCAAAATGCCCCTACGGTGCATAGTATGGTTATAATTAATAAATTTCACATATATATGATACCCTACTGTTATAACTTATTGAATTAAGTATTTTTACTGATTACATCGGACCCAAGACTCATATTTATATTTAAACTCTTTTATAACCTTTTAAATGACCAAAATACCCCTACGGGGCGTAATTTGAGTTTAAATCTGTTTTGGGCATAATAGAAGATATCTTACTGATGTCACAACATATTAAAAGCATATTAACTTAGGAAACTTTCATATGACTCATTTGGTTACTCGTTACGCACTTTTCGCGTTCGGATCGGCTTATGTAACTAGTTTGCATATATTAGCCGAAACGGGTCAAACCAAATCGTTTTTGTCTCCAAATCCAGAATGTGTTTAAGTTACCCATATTAAACAAGCATACAAGCTTGTCGGGTCAAAACCACATTCTAAACCAGTCTTCGCCTTATCATGCGTTTGGACCGTATCTTCCTTTTGAAAACTAACCGGTCTAAGTCTAGGCTTAATTAAAGACCCGTTAGGATTCTAATAGGTTATTAAAAACCTTCATTCCAGATTTAGGAGCCCAGTAAAAGCTATCTGTACTTGCTGAATTGATATACAGCTGGGATTGAATTTATATTTAGCTCAGGTAAATACTCTTAACTTATTTTCCCTATACGGGCTTGGGATACGGTACTATTAAAATTGGATAACGATTTATGTATTTACATGACCCGTTTAATATGTATTATTTGGTGTATGGCCTTTGGGGGTTAAATGACCATGTCCCGGATATCATTGGCATCATTCAAACAAATGGCCACGACCTAAGCACGGGGTGTAGGCGTACACCTGACAGATGCATTATGTAAAAGCTGGTAACCCACTTAGAGGAAATAATCCTTGTGGGCATTATACCTGTGGCGTGTCAGTTAATCTTGTTCGGCCCTACAAACCGGCCCTGACGGACGAAAAATAAGTAAAACTGTATACAAGATTATATATAAATGATTGTCCCAAGTTATAAAGATATTCTTGCCGAAGCGCATTCAAATAAATTTTCAAACTCTTTTCAAAATGAGTCAGTTAAGTTGTATTTACCAGTGTAAACTGACGTATTTTCCAAAAAGGCTAAGTGCAGGTACTATACGAAATAGGCTTGCTACTCCAGGCATCAATAATCAAGTCTCGCAAGCTCTAGATGTTAAAGTCTGTTGAACAATGTTCATTTTATTTTCGATCCGCCTGTGGATCCTTTATTTTCCGTTTGTAATACTTTGACATTACTTTATATCGGATTGTAATATATTTATCTTTTACTTCCGCTGTGCATTTAAATTTGTGTTGTTTGACTATGATGATATCAACTTCGTCACGATACTCCCCACCGGGCCCACCGGTAATACGTGGAAATATCGGGGTGTGACACATATCCTGCTCATGTTGGGCGTGGGCAGCGTCCAGATGGGCTTGGGCTTCATGAGTGGCTTTTTTGAGAGCAGCCTGATGCTCCTGAGTCATGGTCTTGAACTTGTCTTCGTAGTGTCGAGTTTTGGCAGCAGCGATCATACCTTGGTCGGAAATGGTAACCTCAGCTTTCTTCAACTTGGACTCGAGCATCTTGTTGAGCCCACAGGATTCTTGATACAAATGAACCAGACGTTCGAGGCCCTACAGCCAAAGACACCGGTATCATGATAACCAGGATATTGGTTTGGCGTATATGTGCAGGATATGGAATAGGAAATTATACCTGGTTAAGAAAGGAAGTCATGAACCCGCTTGCCTCAATAAACCCATGATTCTCATAAGGGAACGTATCGGAGATGGTAGGTGAATCAGTCTCTTTCCTTTTGCAAGAACTTGAACTCCGGGGCTTAGTAGCTGGCGAAGGCTTGGGAATGATGATGGCTTTGGAGCTGCTGGGCTTGGATGAGGCCGTAGCCTTGGGACTGTGCTCCTTTTTGACCTGGACGTGATCGGAGTAACCGTCCAACTCCT
Source organism: Helianthus tuberosus (assembly GCA_030545235.1). Classification (NCBI taxonomy): domain Eukaryota; kingdom Viridiplantae; phylum Streptophyta; class Magnoliopsida; order Asterales; family Asteraceae; genus Helianthus; species Helianthus tuberosus. Next base: position 3,239 of record JARYGA010005770.1, read on the forward strand.
CAAGGTCAAAAACTTCTGGGATCTTGGCTGGTGCTGCATAAAAGGGAAGTTCTAAATCCTTATTACTCTTTCATTATATTACGCTAATCAATTATTTACAAAATGACTCTTACCAGACATATCAGATGATGAATATTGACTGGAACTTGGGAGGTGTGTGGAAAAACTCCTGTCACCTTCCGGTAACTGGTAAATTGCTTTGATTCTTTTTTCAGATTCTGCAGTAGGATGGGCTACTTCTTTAAAGTTCACTGCATAAAGGCCAAATAAGAAAATATTAGCGCAGGATAAAAGCCTGGAAGTATCTGGGGATATTCTTGAAACCCTAAACCCTACCGGTGGTTAACCACTCCACCGGAAGGCTAGCACCCTCATAGATGGAGTCTCGCTTGACGAAGAAGAATTTACGTTGCCATCCATCCTCGTTCTTGGTGGCTTTAAGAATGAGGGGTTTGCTGGAAGTTGAAAAGAGTAAGAACCGACTGGAACCGTGTGATCGGAGGCGGTAAGCAATCTGGATATCCTCGATGCAGAGGTCAGGACAATGAAGATTTTTGATTTGGTTGAGTACGATCAGTACTCTCCAAACCATGGGCATTGTTTGGGCAAAGGAAATACCAGTGGTTCGGAAAAACTGCATCATGAATTCAGGAAAGGGATACCGAAGACCTAGCGAGAAAGGGTATGCCGGAAAACAGACCCAATCAGTAGAAGAAACATCCGATCGAATTGATCGATCAAATGGTCTAATAATCGTGCCGTCGGGGAAAGCGCCGGAGGCTCTCAACGCTGCAATGTCTGCGTTATCAAAGGCACAGATCTCTTTCTCGGGATTTTTGAGAAGGTTTTGCTGGACGAAGGTCTCCAACGATTCACCGGTTTGAGAGTAGGTTCTAGTGGCCATTGGAAGTAGAATAAAGAAATTAACAGGAAATGAGGAAGGGATGAGTAATTACCTGGAGACTCTGTTGATTATATTTGGTTTTCAAACAAAAAGAGAGAAGATATAGGGGCGTAATAGATATCCATCGAGTGAAAACCGCGTAGGGAGTTACATAGTGCTATCTTGACCGTCGTTTCAATTTATTAACCTCGATTCGAGGGATAAGATTTAAAATATATCCGTTGGAATTAGTATACCAACAGATATATTTTGGGGACAATTGTTATGGGTGATTTTCTGCTCTTATATCCTGACTGATATTCTGACTTTGTTTTATTGTGTCCAGGATGCCGGATCAGGATATTGGTAACATCCTGATACGATATCCTGGTAGTGACTAATTTAACCACGTGCAGATTGAAGGGTATAAGTCTCCAACGTTCAAGTGGACTTCTTCTCCTCGAGACTCGGTCAAATCAGTTATATTATAGACGTTGAACCCGGGAGACGTGGACTACAACGTCCACATATGGAATATTCGCCGGATCCCGGAATAGTAGGATAGTTAGTTGCTTTCTTTTTACTATAAAAGGGGATTGATCGGATCAGATTAGGGACACAATCTTTCACACACTCTTTCTCTCTACTTGTAAACACTCACAACGCACTAACACTTGTACTCGAATTGCATTGTAACACTTAGTTGATCCGCATCATATCCTGCACTGTATCCTGATATTTGAAGCAATAAGAAGAACAAGGCAGTTGCGATTGTCAGCTCCCGAGGTTTTATGCCGGCGATCTAGATTGATCAAGGGCTTTCCTCGTATGTCTCGTGTCACCCTTTATATTTTTTCTCGTTGTTTGATCATAGATATAGCTCAATATCCTGAGCTATATCCTGAACCTGTTTTTGTAAACAACTTAACTAGCATATTTTCAACACACGTTTTTAGCACACTACCTCACTTAACTAATTTGATCACTTAATTGCTTCGGTAATTTTTGACCGAAACATCACTGTACAGTCAGCCCAAAACACACTTGTTTTTCAATTAGTTAGCATTTAGATAAGCATCCTATAACGATTATCGATATCGTTGTCCATTTAAATTCAACAATCAGATGTAATCATATGACTTGGGGATATGTTTAGGTATGATTTATACTTACCGACCTATGTTCATCCACTCACGACACATTCCCATATCAAGGTATGCACGAGAGTTCATCTTACTGGTGAGTATACCATTTATCATCTGTTTTGACATATATGATGTGAGATACTCACTTATTTTATGGATGCATACAAGTCCTATGTGATAAAAATTACTTATTTATGAGGAACTTGACTTACAATGCATGCAGGGCACGAGAGCAAGTCCGTGAACACGTTAGTACCATCGTACCGACAAAGAGACGAACTTGATTCTCGGATGATAGATGTGATTTAAAATCACTTATTCGGGGGTGAATGTGATATTTTTATAACTTATTGATGGTCGTATGCAACATGTATGTATAGTATGTACACGTATGTATGGTATCATGGAAGTTCTAGACTTGCGTCCCCGTTGTTTTCGGCAAAAGAAACAACCATGATACCCAGATGATAAGCAACATAAAGACCACATATCTCTGAAACTCGGCAATCTATCAAATGAAATTTCGGTACCAAGACCATATGCCAATGAGCGGTTCCCACACGGTCTTCAGTTCTTTATGTTTATATCGCACTGCACACTTTAAAATAATTGTGAGCCTACCGGTACATCATTAATAGAGCTACTTATTGTTTTTCATTTTAATTTCAAAGAGGTTCGACAGACCACTAATTTACTATCATTTTCTCCTTTTCTCGCCAGGAAACTCATTTTTGTTTTTCTCTTGTTTTGTCCTTTTTTTGACGTTTTCCAATGTTTTTGTATTTTTTTTATTTGGATTTACTCCCCCTAAAATTCAAAAGTAAATTTAAACTTTTAAAAACATCTTTTTTTTATTTTCTCAAAAAAAAATATTCACAAAAATGATTTCCCTATGTGGATTAACTCATGTTTTACCTCGATGTCGTTTACCAAAATTAATTTAATAAAAAATGATTTATCAAAATTTTGGAAAAATGAGTTGGCATGTTGGTAATCGATGTGGACCAAAACAACATTGAAGAGTTTCGTGTTGAAACAATCACGTGTGAGGTGACATTCGAGATCAATGTGTTTGGTCTTGGAGTGTTGTACGAGATGTTAGTGATTCGTAAAACAGCTTAAATATCAACAAAGATATGAGAGATTAGAAATTCAAAACCGTAATCCTGCAACTGCTTCATGCATTGACAGGTATCTGAGTGCTATCCCAAATTGGATATCCACCTGGTGTGGACTTTAAGGTCGAATTTGCAGCTACTTCAAATAACTGAGAAATCTCTTCACAACAGCAAGATCAGAAACCTTCGGGTTCGACTGGTAAGAAGCAAGTGAGCATGTGGGAAAGATTGTATACATCATCATTGGTCAGTCCATACATGATGTCTTCCACATGCTTTTGCACTAGCAAAGGTCTTCGTCTTTCTCCTTAAGAAGTAGTGTGTGGTTGTTCAATCCATGCCACGTTATCTGCACACCAAGTTAGTTTGTTGAAGAAACACATTTTCTTCAATCACACCGTAGAGAAATGTACAACGCACGTTCATCCAGTAGGCCTTTAACTTCTTGTGAGAAGTATAAGCCTTAAATCTTCAAAAAGTTTCAGACGTACTACAGGCTCGTACATTTCATTGGAATCTATCCTCTTGACACAATCAGAATCCATAACAATCAACTTTGGCACGTTTTTCATCTTGTCGATGGTTTTCAACTTCTTCATCGTCATTCCTTCACCAGACATTTTATCTTCTTTTCTTTTTCTCTCTCCATCAAAGGCAACATTAATCTCCTGGATTTAATCATTGTGTCGGAGCCGCATGTCGCCGATCAGGTGCTGGATGCTACACTATCAACATTCCTACGATTATCAATAGTTCCTCCTGGAACATCCTGCACACTCACTCAAAGATCAGTTGGAAATGGGGACCTAAGCCTTCATTGACTTGGGTCGTCCGGTATCATCAAGAATTGTGACTTTGATTTCTCGATGATTCGGATTTGATTGAGCTCCCCCTGAAACAGTTATCGATTTTGGTTTCCAAATCTGTTTTGTTTTTCATTTTAAACATTTGGTTTAATAGACTATGTTTGAATAACCTTAGGTTTTAACACCTTTTCAACTTCCTTTCAATGTTCTCTTTTCTGTTTCAATTTTTTTAAACCGAAAGTCTTATTTCGGTGAAACAGATCGTGATTGGTAAGAGTTTCCATAGGGGGCATTAGCTTTTGCCTTTCCTTTCGTGAGATATGGACAGTTTCTGACAATGTGTCCATACTCACTGCATTCAAAGCATGATCTCCGCTCAACAAACCTTAGAGTATCATGATGGTGATAGCTTGATGATGAACTTCGTGATCTCGAGGTACTTGGTCCTTCATCACAACAGTTTGTGTGTTGTTCTAACTGTTTCTTTTCAAAATCTGAACTTGTTTAACAAAATCCGTGTTGGATTTTCTTTCGAAAGCTTCAATTTTATCAGTCCCCCAAGACTTCACGAAGTTTATCTTTTGAAACTTCTTGTTTTGAGCTCTTTTTCCCTTTCTCTTTCCTTGATTAGTATGATTTTGCTTTTGTTGATCTGGAAGTTTTTTATTTCCATATTATTTTCAAACTTCGACTTTTGGGATAGGAGCACTCTGAGTTACTATATGTATAACTCTTGGGCTCAATTTTCCCAAAAACTTATTGGTTGAATCCTTAAACACTTTATCAATCAAGGATTGATTAAGATTTTTAATGGGAAAATCTTTGTTTGAGTAAACTTTGTCAGAATCGATCAACGTATAAAGCAAGTTCGCGCTTTCACATGTTTCAACATGAGTTTCAGCATTCTTAATAGGAGCACTCGCACACGGTTTTGTTGCAGGATCACATAGAATGTGATTCTCGAGAGGTATGTTTGCCTCTTTTGTCGTTGTGTTTAACTGCTTAGGTTCGTCCTCATTCGACTCATCATCCGAACTATCACAATCCTCAACAATGACTGGAGGATCCTGATTCAGTGCAATTGCGGATTCTTTGACATCAGCTGATTGAGCTTGATTGGAGGATATGTCCTTTTTGAATCCGAGCCCAGTTGCAAATTCCTCAATGTCCAAAGAAACTGACAGCTCAAAACGAGGCATATCCTTCTCATCAGGCATCTTGGTATAATTGTGTCTAACCGGTGGAGGACACTTATTATACCCAATGCACTTCACATCCTTTTTCTCTTTTTGTATGTTAATGATGTGATCCAACACATATCGTGATTTGGAATAACTATCCAACTTAAGCTGAATCGCATCACTTTCACACTTAGCACAAGCTAATTCCTTTTTCGTTTCCTCAAGCATGTTAATGTAATTGTTAATGGTTGTCTGCTTTCTCAAAACAGTTTTCGTTAACTCAGAAATGTCTTTCTTTAAGGTCTCAATGATGGCCTTAAATTTCTTTTCGTGTCGTTTTAAAACCATGTTAATTTCTGTGCATTTTGAAAGGTCGACACAAGTGTTGATTGTGGTTAAATGTCAATTCAAATTTACTTTCTAACTCAGACAGATTACCTTCAAACTCATAACATTTATTGCGTTTAACACACTTAGAACAGATAGAGTTATCGACACTTACCTGACTGGCAGACATTAACCATCTGCCTCAGAAAGTCAGAATCAATAACTTCTCTCGATAGACCTTCTGATCCATCTGCGCTTGAACTTGAACATTCTTCATCTAAACTCCCTCCGTATCCCGAACTATCATCATCTCTCCAGGATTCACCATCATTGACATTCTTGACAATTTCAGCATAAAACGCTGTTCTTGTTTGACTATTTGATTGACTATTGTTTCCCAACTGCGCAGTCCGATCATAATCGGCAGAAGGCTTAGCCCAATAGTTGTTTTGTGATGGTGGTGATGGTGGAAGGGTATTTGAAGACTGCGAATGCAAAAGAGATTGAGCAAATGATGACGAAACGGTTTGTTGCGGAGAGCTATTTAGGTTTATGTTCTTTATCTACTCTCACGGGTTTGTTGCCATGTTATCCAGAATTAATAATCTCTCAAAAAAGTTTGCTAACCCACACACACACACACACACACACATACACAGGGTAGGGTTCATGCGAGAACCACCTTTATTACGAGAACCAATGTGAACACAACAAAATAAACCCACTACACCACCAAAAACCAAAAAAAAACTAACCCCCCCCCCCCCAAAAAAAGGGGGGGGGGGGAATTGGGCTATAATAATCCCACCTAGACCTTATTGGCCATTAATAATTCCACCTCAGAATATTCCCCCCACCAGTCCCACCTTTCACCTATTTTTCCTACAATGGTCCCCCGTTAAAAAAACTTAACGAAGTTAAGTTTTTTTCCAAATTACAAACAGATTTTTTTAGGGCTTTTGATCAGAACGATGATACGAGTCCATTGATGTAAAACTTACTTCGAAATGGTGCTCTAAGTGACTTGATTTTGGTTAATTAGAAATTTAAACACCCGAATTGAAGCGTCGTTTTCATCGTTTAAAGCACCGTTTCAAGGCAAGTTTTATATCAATGGACTCGTATCGTCGTTCTAATCAAAAGCCCTAAAAAATTTGTTTGTAATTTGGAAAAAAGCTTAACTCCGTTAAGTTTTTTTAACGGGGGACCATTGTAGGAAAAATAGGTGAAAGGTGGGATTGGTGGGGGCGATATTCTGAGGTGTGATTATTAATAACCAATAAGGTCTAAGTGGGATTATTACAGGCCAAATTCCAAAAAAAAAAAAAAATCTAACCCCCACCCTCAAGCTAAATGCGAAAAGTTAAACCTCCCCAAAAACCTAAAAAAAACTAACCCCCCACCCCCCCACTCAAGCTAAATGCTAAAAACTAAACACCCAAAAAACCAAAAAAAAAATCTTTAAGAATCCAAAAAACACACAAAAAATAATTAATGTTTTTTTATGGTAAAATCGCTACTTTTAGTAGCAAAAAAAATTGTTTTTTTAAAAAAAAATTAATAATGAAAAGTAGCGATTTTACCATAAAAATATCAAAAAAAAATTGTGTTTTTTAGATTTTTTTTAGGTATTATTGGTTGTGTTCACATTGGTTCTCGCGGTTCTCGCAATAAAGGTGGTTCCTAACGGATCTTTCTCATATATATATATATATATATATATATATATATATATATATATATATAGGGTCAGGATTTAGAGAAAACGGTGAAAAGTGTAAGAACAGTGAGAACGGTTATGGATGGTCCGATCAAAACAATCTATGGACTAGATTGGCGCGGTGGCGTTATCGTAAATAACACCAATTCTATTAAGTGGACACGTTTCATTAAGGGTAAAAGGGTCTTTTACCGCTCAAATTCAAAACGCCAACAAAAAATGATCACACGCCATTCAAAACAAATAAAACGCCATTAAATACAAAACGCCAAAAATTAGTGATAAAACGCGTTGGAGATTACAGGAAGAGGAAACAACACAGTAACTGAAATTCAGTTATTAACATTTATTAGAAGAAATCTCCTCCTAAATTACACGCCAAAAACATCATTATATAAAAAAACGTTAAACATCGCTTCCATAATCACTTCAATCTATCATTCTACAAAAACATCTATTACCAAAAACGCCAAGTTTAACCAAAACGCCAAAAATGGCAACCATCGTTTGGTGGAGATACACTCTGGCAATCAGGCGATTCGTCGTACGTTTTGACAATAGAAGGAGGGTGTATGTTAGGATGATCAAGACAATATTGAAGATGGAAGAAGAGGTACAGAGGGGTATCCTATCACTTGGCATCGCTAACGAATGTCATGAAACACATAAGCTTATGAAAACATTAACAAGGAAATTTGGACTGGTCAAAGTAGATGAAAAATCAGACCCAGTCATGACATCATGGCGTTTTGATGAGGAAACAGACATGGTGACCGTTATATATGACAGCGGAGAGCAGGAAGACTACCTGCTTGAAAACATCATAACAAAGCAAGGGATTGGGTTCATGGAAGAATTGCACAATGCCACTTGTTTGAACACAGATATGGACTCAAAAATGGCGTTGATGTAGGACATGTTCAAATGGAGGCTTCAGAATCTTCAACAAGAAGAAGCCGATGAAAGTGAAGGTGAGGACATGGATGAAAGTCTAAATGTAGACTCCGATGAAGAAGGCGACGGAAGTGATGGATACTTCTCGGATAAAGTACCATCTGACGAGGAGTTTTAAATTTTTTTGGTTTTCTTCGGTGCAATCTTTTTTTTTTCTTAAGATAACTAAATGTTATATTTCTCCATTTAGTTGCAAAACGCCAAAAAAATACTACAAAAAGTTATTGCTTACAAAACGCCAAAAATAATAAAAAATATTTTTCATGTTTAATATTTTCTGTGTTTTTGTATTTTGTCATCTTGGTCTACATAACACCATTTAAAAAAACGCCAAACTTGAAAGAAGGGACGTCTATCACCCTAGAACTGATAAAGTTGAACAAAACAGTAAATACACACAGTAACTGAAAAGACGGTTACTTTATTACTATCATTTATTATAATAAAAATCCCGCCTACACTACGCGCTAAAAAACTCCTATAAGAGAGAGGTCTCTACACAATGAATTGATCACACCCAGAAAACAACGCCGTGTTCCCTAGAAACCACTCACTTTAAACGCCAAAAAAATAGTTACAAAAACCACAGATGGCAAAGCTTTCACTGAATGGATTGTTCTCTAAGGTGGGTATCTCTATAAGCTTTTGCTGAATGAGATGAACAAATATTCAAGTGAAAGAGGTCATCATGTGAGCTTTGTTCTTGATGACTATATGCATGGCATGAAGGGATCAATACCAGTGTAAAATGCTATTTTGGACTCCATTATTATAAATAGCATTCAAACAGGAGTTGATCTTCAATGACATGCCACCAAACAAGAATATCACACCAAAAAACAGGATGTCACTAACAAGCTTCGTCTAAAAAGACGGGCGTTATGTAGGAAAGTTGGCATCTAGCTAAGGTATTCAAAGGTTCAAAACGCCAAAACAAATTCAAGAAGAAGAGGCTGATGACAGTGAAGATTTGGATGAGAAATTAGATTATCATTTTTAATTTTTTTTCATTTTGTATGGTTTTGTTATCTAATTATCTGTTGTTTGTTATCTAAATCTCTACTAATAAAATACATTATTATATAAAACGCCAAAAACTACAAACACCAAAATGCTAATAGTATGAAAACTGTGAGAACGGATGCTAGCAAAGCACCTTGTCAATGTATTAAACGCCAAAAAAATTGACTAAACGCCTTAAAAAAACATTTGGTCTTATTGTAATCTTATGAAAATGTTAATGAATCATAATGAATAATTAACAACGCCACAACCGCCAAAATATTGACCAGGGAAACGCTATAACGCCAAAAAAATTAGCTATGTGACACAAAAAACAATTAATTCAACGTGATAGATTTAAGAAACAATAAAACGCCATTTAGTTAATGAATATAATTAACGGCAAAATAATCTTAGACGCCAAAAATGAAGCAGCGTGTTACGCAAAATTGGGAAATAAAAGAAGATTTAAAAGACAAAAAACCCTTCACGCCCTGATCATATCCCGCGCCACGTGTTAGGCCAGGATGTGTTCTCACCGTTCTCACACTTTAGGGCGTTTTCTCCTGATCCCGTACCTCTCTCTCTCTATATATATATATATAGGGTCAGGATTTAGAGAAAACGGTGGGAAGTATGAGAACGGTAAGAACGGTTATGGATCGTCCGATGAAAACAATCTATGGACTAGATTGGCGCGGTGGCGTTTTCGTAAATAAGATCAATTTTATTACGTGGAAGCGCTTCATTAAGGGTAAAAAGGTAAAACATCATTTCTCACATAAAACACCGTTGAAATATAAAACGCCAAATAAATACAAAACGCCAATTTTATCACTGCATAGCTTTTTCTGTGTTTTTATTTAACCTCCCAGGCTACAAAAACGCCACAAAATGTGAAACGCCATAATATATAACGCCAAGCCTTACATCCGGATAAACGTTAATTACATTTTTTGTTATAAAAATAATATCCCGCCTAAACTACACGCCAAAAAAATCCTATAAATAGAAACGTCTCACCACCTTCCGTTTATCACACCAAAAAAACACACAAAAAACACAGTGGTTCCTAAAAAAATAAAACTCAATGTAAAACGCCAAAAAATACAAATATGGCAAACATCTTTTCTTTGATACTCAGTAATGTTCTGCATGAAGTTTCGTTGAATGATTTGTTAGGTGAGTGGAGTAAGATTTTGCTGCATGAGATGGACAAAATTCAAGAAAGAGGAACTGATAACACCCATATGTCATTTTGTCTTCTTTGTTCTTGAAGAAGGTTTGGATGATTAGATGAGACATATCCCAGTGTAAATGTTACTTTGGCCTCGATGAGTATAAAGAAGACGACGGGTAGATAGCATCCACCCACACGGGATCGATCTATGTCTCCAACATCCACAAAGACACTTCAACACATGAATAAAGAAAATAAACCACGCCAAACCCAAAACGCCATTTATTTGTGACAGTTCTTGTAGTTTCAAAAGAAGAAAGAGACTAATGACACTGAAGATTTAGATCATAAATTGCTTCTATTTGTTTTTTTTAATTTTCTTTATCTGTTGTTTGTTATGTAATTTCAGCTAAGAAACAACAAAGTACATTAATCCTATAATGAAAAATATAATAAAACGCCAAACAGGCAAATGCTTGTAAAACGCCATCATCCATAAGACGCCCCAAAAACTACCAAACTATAATAAAATTACTTTGAACAAATACTATTATAATATATCTAAAAAAAGCTTAAAACAATGTGCAAAGAAAATAAAACAAAAAAGTCTCATCGTTATCTAAACGCCATTGGAAAACAAAACGCCATAATTACAGCCGTTAAGATTAGACGTGTTACACCATAAAAACAGATGAATCTAAAAACAAAACACGGTAACTGCAAAAACAGTAAAATGAAATGACGGAAACATAATTACTAACATTTATTATATTGAAAGCCAAATACTTGGGGAATTGAATTTATTTATCTTTTCCAAAACGCCATAATTACCTGTCATGCGCGGGAAAAAAAGTCAATATAAAAGAAGACCATGAGAACACAACCTCAAAATACGCCAAAAACATTAACTAAAAACGCCACATATTGTCCAAAATGCCAAAAACTTCAAAAATGGCTAAGGTTATTGCGTGGAGGTTTGAAAGGCAAGAGAAACGATTCATCAGAAAGTTCTCTGATAGGAGAAGGGTGAAGGTAAGGACAATCAAAGCCATATTTGGTATGAATGAAGGGGTTCATAGGGATATCCTGGCCCCTGGGGTTCCAATGGCCAACGATTGTGAAAGAACCCGAACTGTAATAAAAAGATTGAAGAGAAAATTTCCTGCAGAAGATGACGATGAAGATGATGATGATATTGATGATACTCCTCTACCAACATTTAGCAGTTGGGTGATGCATGAAGAAGCAGGAACGGCTGAAGTGACTTATCAACACGGGGTGCAATATTCATTGCCAATGGAGGAAATGTTGAAGACAGGGAGGCTATCTCTCATTGAACAACTCTGTGATTTAGCACCTTCGAACAATCCAAAATCCATGGTTGCAATAATATTCAAGAATAGGCTGCGGCAAATAAGAGACGGGCTAATGGCGTTATATGCCAATCTAAAATTTAATGATAATGAATCTGAAGAAAGTGATGAACAAAGCGATGGGTACATCTCTGATGTAATCCCATCCACGGAAGACTATTAGTTTATTTTGATTTCGTATTATTGTAATTTTGTAAAATATTAAACTATGGTAATCAATTATTAACAAAAAGACTCAGAACGCCAAAAAAAATGACCTAGAAAACGTAATAACGCCAAAAAAATTAACTATGTGACACAAAAAGAATTAATTCAACGAGAAGAAATCTGGGAAAAACAGTAAAACGCCAAGTAGTTAATGATTATAGTTAACGCCAAAATTATCTTGCACGCCAAAAATGAAGCAGCATGTCACACGCGAAAATGGGGAAAGGAGAAGAATATAGAAAAGACAAAAAAAAACCCTCGGACCCTAATCTTGTCCCGCACCACGTGTTGAGCCAGGATGCGTTCTCACACTTTTGGGCGTTTTCTCCTGAACCCGTTTCTATATATATATACATATATAGGGGAGTGCTAAAATGAAAACCACCTCCAGTTGTAAGAACCATGAGAACCACTCTCCACCAATCATATTCTGCCAACAAAAAGGGTAGTTTGGTCATTTACCTCAAATGTCAAATCTCTACCTCTCTCCACATTTAAAACCATCAGCTTTTTAAAATGTCAGATCTATTAAAAACCCTTCTTTGTCTCTCTCTCCTCATTTGAAACTCACCACTACTACCCAACCATCCTCCTCATTTACTACCCAGTGCCTTCATCCATCCACCATTTCTTCACTACCCACCAAATCAACCACCTAAAACCCCACCACTAAAAACCCATTTCTTGAAGTTGCGTCTCATTGCTTCAACTGTAGTAAGTGGGTGCTCTCTTTAGATCATTCCACACGATATTATACACGATTACTCTACACCCCTTATAATCTCCTACACCCCATTGTCTGTCTTCTGCTTCAATCTTGAATCTATAGACCATATTCACATCGAGGATAGGTAGGTGTTGGTGGGGAAGACGTTGGTGGGGAGGTGGTGGTCGGTGGCGGAAGACGGTGATGGGGGTGGGGTGTTCGAAAGTCGGTGGTGGTGGCGATGTCGTTATCGGGAAGGCGATGTCGTTGTCGGGAAGGCAGATTCCGGCGATGTGTTGGTGGCGGCGGCGGTGGGTTTGGTGGTGTGGCGGCAGTGGTGGGTGACGGTGGGTTGATCTGACAGCATGTTTGTTTGATATTGTTTGATGTGTTTTCCTTTGATTTGGGTATTTTACATGGTATTGCTTCTAATAAATACCCACTTTTGGGTTGTTCTTTTGGTGGGTGTTCTTGCTTCTTTCTTTGGGTATGGTGTCGTCTGGGGAATCATACAACTTGATTTGGATCCTGTATAATGTTTTTGATTTTGAATTTTTTGAAGTGTGGTTTGTTGTAGGTGGGGAATCAACTGTGTGTTGATATTGAATTTTTGAACTGTGGGTTTTGGATGACGATGTTGCAAAAAAAAACTAGATTTTGATGATGATGATGGCGCGACAACGATGGTGGAGGGTAGGTTTTTGAACCTGCAACCCCACTTTGCGGCCTTTTAATTATCGGAAAATCTGAGCCAAACCCCGTTTTTTTTCGAGATACACTTTTGTTTTGATGTTGTTGGTTTTTTATATTCTTTTCCCCAGTCGATGACGATAACAATCTATCTGAGACACCTACCGAGTTTGCGATTTCTGGGTGCGTTCATTTTGCGTAAAAAAGTTTTTGTGTAAAAAGTTTTTGTGAAAAAAAAAGTTAAACCGTAAACTTTTTAACGTAAAACGTAAAAACGTAAAACGTAAAAAGTTTAACGTAAAACCTAAAAACATAAAGCGTAAAAGTAAAAAGTTTAACGTAAAACGTAAAAAGTTTAACGTAAAATGTAAAAAGGTTAACGTAAAACGTAAAAACATAAAAAGTTTAACGTAAAACGTAAAAAGTTTAAAAAATCTGTAAAAAATCTGAATTTGAAAATGTTTTTAATAAAAAAATTATGGTTAAAAAATAAAAACTAATATAATAATACAAAAAAGTAATAAAAAAACAATAAAAACAAAAAGACAAAATAGAGTAATTTTACTAAACTACCCTTTTGGATTAAAATATTAAAGATATAATAAGACAAAAAGTATTTAATATTACTTTTAACAACTTTTAATCTCATTCATCCATCTTGAAGATCTAATGGCTAGAAAGTGGTTCTCTCGGTTCTTACAACTGAATGTGGTTTATATATATATATATATATGTATAGTGTGAGGTTCATTGGAGAACACTAAAAAAGTGGGGAACACTCTTAAAAATTTAACTTAACATGTTAAAAATTATTTTTTTAAACATCTTTTTCGACGTTTCTCCTTATATATACTTGTAGAAGCATTTTTAATAAAAAAAATCAAAAACAAAAAATATTAAAAAAAACAATTAAAAAAAGGCTAAAAAATGTTTTTTTTAGAAAAATTATTTTTTTACTCGACTAGTTTCTCCTCCTTTTTATAAAGAAAAACGCTGAAATTTTTTTAAAAAAAAAATATTTTTAACATGTTAAATTAATTCTATAAGATATAACTGTTTTTTAAACATTTTTTTATATTTTTAGTTTTTGATTTTTTTATCAAAAATGTTTCTACTTGTATTTATAAGAAAAACCGCCGAAAAAAAATTAGAAAAATATTTTTTTTAACATGTTAAGTATAATTTTTAAAAGTGTTCCCCCGTTCCCCACTTTTTTAGTGTTCCCCAATGAACCCTCCCCTATATATATATATATATATATATATATAATTTTTTTTTGCGGAAACAAATGATTTTTTAAGGTTTTTGAGAAATTTTTTGGAAAATCTTTTTGGAAAGTCTAGTTCCCATGGTTCTCACAGCTCAAGGTGGTTCTCATTTTATCCTATATATATATATATATATATACATATAGTATGGGTCATGCGAGAACCACCTTTATTGCGAGAACCGCGAGAACTAATGTGAACACAACAAAAAATACCTAAAAAAACCTAAAAAAAACTATATATATATATATATATATATATATATATATATAGAGAGAGAGAGAGAGAGAGGAATGTTAACGTACATTACGGCTTAACGTACATCACGTACGACAGGTAATTACGCACATTCATTTTAAAATCACGCACGTTATAACTCAAAAATCCAAAATCACGCATGTTGAAACACAATAATCACGCATATTGAAAACATTAATCACGCATGTTATAGAACAAATTCACGCACGTTGTGCGTGAAGTACGTTAAGCCGTAATGTACGTTATACTTTTTCTATATATATATATATATATATATATATATATATATAGTGTGAGGTTCATTGGGGAACACTAAAAAAATGGGGAACAGTGGGGAACCGACTCAAACGAACTCCGATTGGACTCATTCCAACGGCGTTGGAACCGGCTCGTCGAACCCTAACTAGGATCTCTTAACCCTAACACCTAAATCATAACCCCTAAACCTTAAATATATTAGGGTTTGGCTTTTTTTTTTTTGGGTAAATGAGCTTTCGCCTGGCAAACTTATATAAATAAAATAAATTTTACATGTATTTTTTGGAGGGGCATACCCCCCATAACACTTGGCCACCCAAAACATGCTTCGGGAGCCATCAAAACCGAAAACTATACTATGCCTACTAACATAAAAAATATTAGTAGGAATAATATCCTTTTCTAGCATAACCAAACTACACGACACCACTAAAACCCAATGGCATTGGGCCTTCAAACTACACATTTAGGGTTTAGCTTTAGGGTTTAGCATTAGGGTTTAGCTTTAGGGTTTAGCTTTAGGGTTTAGCATTAGGGTTTAGCTTTAGGTTTAGCCTTTAAGGTTTAGCCTTTAGGGTTTAGCCTTTAGGGTTTAGCTTTTAGGGTTTATAGTTTAGATTTTACGGTTTAGCTTAGGTTTTAGCCTTATTTTTTAGCTTTAGGGTTTAGAGTTTAGGAGTTAGGATTTAGGGTTTAGGGTTAAGAGATCTTAGTTAGGGTTCGACGAGCCGGTTCCAATGCCGCTGGAATGAGTCCAATCGGAGTTCGTTTGAGTCGGTTCCCCGCTGTTCCCCACTTTTTTAGTGTTCCCCAATGAACCTTCCCCTATATATATATATATTAAATGCATTATGCACAAATTTACATGAGGTGTTAAAAAAATTCATTGTGGTAACAAAATTTACATCAGCGCGTAAACAAAACTTACGTCGGGCAAAACTAACAACTCGACAATTTTTTTTTGTTTTTTTAACAGACGTATTTATAATATTTTCATCTACGTTTGTGCAAAAAAAATTGAGGCCCAACTCGCGCTTCTCACAAATTGGTGGTTTTTAATTGAACCGAAGCCTATATATGTGTGTGTGTGTGTGTGTGTGTGTGTATATATATATTGAAAGGCTAACGAATCCTCCAAATGGGCAACTGGCGAAATTCACTACATGGAGATACACTTGCCTCCGAACCCGGGAAAACCCTCAACTAGGGTCGAAGCTCGTGAACACTTGCCCAAAGGCACGACAGTGAGGTGAGGTAAAACCCGCTCAGTTCAAGGATCGAACTAGTGATCGCCGCCTACTCGCCTAGTCTCCCATTATCACCAGGTGCCGCCGAAACTAAATGGTGCAGGCAAGAATTTTACCTGAGTCACTTGAAACCAGGGGCTGAACCACCATACAAGCAGCCGTAGCATGGGCTACGGCTCAACCCGGTATTTGCAGTGTTATTTTTTTCGTTTTTATACAGATGATACCCCTAAAAAATACGAGAATACTCCTAACCATAAAAATAGGATAATATAAAGTGTAAATACTATTCTTTTTACTAGACCAAACATAATTGTTAATAGCCTATTAAGCTAGCACATTAGCCCAAGACCCAAAATAATAATTAAGCAGGACCATTTATATGTTGATTATGGGGGCGGCAATGGAACAGTACGAAGTTCAAACAAAGAAAGAACAGGAGCCAGGCAGCCAGCAATCTCACCTCCTTGAGCCCTGAAATCTATTAGGTATTTTTTTACTTTAGAGTTAAATGTCATTTTAGTCCCTATGGTTTGGGCCATTTTGTTAGTTTAGTCCAAATGTTTCATTTTTCGCCTGTGTGTCCAAAAAGGTTTCACGGTTGCCATTTTAGTCAACTAACTTAACTTCATCCATTATTTTTGTTAACGAGAAGGGTAATTCGGTGATTTTATATGTAATTTTGTTAACTAGAAGAGCAATTCGTCCATATAAATGACCGAATTGGCCTTCTCGTTAACAAAAATAATGGATGAAGTTAACCTAGTGGACTAAAATGACAATTGTGAAACCTTTTTAGACCCACAGCTGGAGAAAAATGAAACATTTGGACTAAACTAAAACAATTACCCAAACCACAAGGACTAAAATAGCTTTTAACTCTTTACTTTATTTATTTATTGTCAATTATTTTAATATTGTATGATTGCATCGTAATAAAAATTTGAGATACCTATTAGTTCCACCACTACTTGAAACACCAGGCTCACTTGGAACACCTAGGGTATGTTTGGCACAGAGCTTTTAGGAGCTTCTAGCTTTAAGCTTTTAAGAAAAAGCTTCTACTCAATAAAAAGTCTTGTTTGGTTGAAGGAGCTTTAAGCTTTTAGGTTAGGAGCTTGAAGCTTTTGGTTGAACGCTACTACTAGTAGCGTTTAGAAGGAGCTACAAGCTTTTAGGGAAAAAATGACTATTTTAACCTCTAAAAATAAGGAACTTTTTAATGCACCAACTTTCTAAATTTTTAGTGATGTCCATTTTGGTCATTTTATACATTTTATTAAAAGTTCCAGCTACTCTACCAAACACCAAATATATCTAAAAAGCTACAGCTACCAGCTTCCAGCTTCCAGCTACCAGCCACCAACTACTTTTGCCAAACATACCCCTAATCTATATATTTTAGGGTTTGTTTATTCTTTCTTTATATATTTATTTTTTAGAGTTAATTGCCAAAATCGTCCCTGAGGTTTAGGCACGTTTGCTATTTTCGTCCAAAATGACACTTTTGTACCAAATTGCCCCCAAGGTTTGTAACTTTTTGCCATTTTCATCCAAACCACTAACTTAGTTTATTTTTTCTGTTAAGTTTAGGATATTTGGATGAAACTGGCAAATATAAAACCACAGGGACGATTTTAGCAATTTACTCAAACCCTTTTTAATTTCTTTTATTTAATTATTTCTGTTACATATATAATTAAAAAGAATATACACGGAGTTTTTGGAAAAAAATTAATAGTTTTGTCACATAATTTTTATAAATTTTCATCCAAATCACTAACTCAGTTTATTTTTCTGTTAAGGTGAATGATGTTTTAATTTTTTTATAAACTAAGACAGAAATTAATTTAGAGTTTCTTTATATAAATCAGTTTTATAAAGAGAAAACGTCATTGGTGTGTAGCACATAACAATCGATTACAACTTTTAGTATTTATCAGTTGTAGAGATAGAAAAAAATTGTATTGTAGAGATAGAAAAAAATTGTAAAACGTTACATATTTTTTTAAATGTATTGAGCACCTAGGCAATATGTTGGTAGAAATAAAATATTTATTTAATTAAGATTATGAGGGTAACTAACTAATACTTATTCCGAGTGACTTGAGTAAAGAAACTTTTGGTTCATAGCATTATAATTACAATTTGGTGGGTAATTTTAAGGTTTGGTAACGATACGTTGTTTGATGGGGGGGAGGGGGACTGGCTTCTGTTTTTCCTTATGAGCGAATTTAAAAGAGTAGAAGATGAATTACAAACTTGGTACGTATGATAAGATTTTTTTTATTGGACATTTTTCAATAAGGTCACCAGCATTTTAGTTTTATAAAATGTTGATACACTTTTGTGTGGACGCGGCACGTTCGGTTCGAGCCTTTAACGGAATGAAGACCAAGTCGGATATCCTCCTATCCCACTTGGGTCCGACAAGTTTGTTCCGTTTAATTTGTAATGTATAAACAAACAATGCATGTTGCATTTAGGGTATTAGTTGTTTGTTTGTATGTTTATATAGTCACTTGGGCCAAAACATCTTCATGTGGGCCAAACCTTGACTTTGGGCTTTGACTTCCTTGGGCCAAATCTCCCTGACGAAACATGAAGAAACACAAAGTGTTTCCCCATGCTACAAGACAAAACCATGGTGAAGCACAAAGTGTTTCACCACACTACAGGACAAAGGGCGACGAAACACCCTTGTTTCGTCGACTGATTGGGCTTCTTGAGGCCCAATGACTGGCCAAATGTTGTTTCGTCGAGCCCATGTGCGTTTCGTCGTAGTTAAGGCCCAGGCTCCTATATAAACAGCTTTCTGGTTTCACTTTGAAACTAGATGAGAGCATACCCTGAGAGTTATTCTGTAAAACTGTGTGTGTATCAGTTGTTCTCGGTTCTCATCTCGTTTAATCAATAGATTGTGTTTCATTGGTTATTCCGTATTGTTACTATCTGTGTTTGGTTTGGCATCGTTACGGGGATTCCGCACCCGTGACCGTGTTTGCTATAAACAAGGATTCGGTTTTCGTTATCGATCCTCAGATTTCGGGACCTACATAAAATTTAGAGGTTTAAGTAGATTTTATTTTTATAAAACTGGTCTATATAAAAAATTAGAAAATAATTTATGTCTTAGTTTATAAACATCCTTCGCCTTAATAGAAAAATTAACTTAGTTAGTGGTTTGATGAAAATTTATAAAAATTATGTGACAAAGCTATTATTTTTTTTCATATAAAAATTGCGTGTATATTCTTTTTTATTAGAGTTAATTACTGTTTTCGTCCATGTGGTTTGTCAAAAATCACTATTTCAGTCCATTAGTTTAAAAATTGCGATTTCAGTCCCTGTGGTTTCACTTTCGTAACCATTTCAGTCCACCTCCGTTAACCCCATCCATTTATTCTGTTAAGTACACGTGAATTGACTATAATGCCCTTATTAATAAAAAAACAAAAAGATATCTAAATGAGTTAATTACTGTTTTCATCCCTGTGGTTTGTCAAAAATCACTATTTCAGTCCCTGTGGTTTCACTTTCGTAACCATTTCAGTCCAGTCTCCTAACACCGTCTATTTTACCGTAAAGTTTTTAATGAAATACCTAAATTACCCTTGTGTTAATTAAATATGGACTTATATGATTTTATTATTGGATTTATAGGATTTTATTGTTGTATGACATATGGACTTAAATTGGATTGTAAGGTTTGACCCACCATGGCTTTAGTAGAAGTAGAAGTCTGGCATTAATTTTACATATATGG
Organism: Helianthus tuberosus; assembly: GCA_030545235.1. Classification (NCBI taxonomy): domain Eukaryota; kingdom Viridiplantae; phylum Streptophyta; class Magnoliopsida; order Asterales; family Asteraceae; genus Helianthus; species Helianthus tuberosus. The sequence goes on from JARYGA010005770.1 coordinate 23,328, forward strand.
TTCTAAAATTTTAATTTTGGATTTTAGAATGAGAAAATGTCCAGGTAAACATTATTTTTCAAAGTTATTATGTTAATTGATGCTGCTAGGAAGACATTAATTGGGGTGGGGTAATCGGTCACCGGACATTAAGAGGGTGGGGTTGTGATGCCGGAGACTGTACTGAAATGGTTACGAAAGTGAAACCACAGGGACTGAAATTGCAATTTTTAAACTAATGGGCCGAAATATTGATTTTTGACAAACCACATGGACGAAAACAGTAATTAACTCATTTAGATATCTTTTTGTTTTTTATTAACAAGGGCTTTATGGTCAATTCACATGTACTTAACAGAATAAATAGATGGGGTTAACGGAGGTGGACTGAAATGGTTACGAAAGTGAAACCACAGGGACTGAAATCGCAATTTTTAAAGTAATGGACTGAAATAGTGATTTTTGACAAACTATAGGGACGAAAACAATAATTAACTCTTTTTATTATATATGTAACAAAATTAATTAAATACAAGAAATTTAAAAGTGTTTGAGTAAATTGCCAAAATCGTCCCTGTGGTTTTATATTTGCCTGTTTCATCAAAATATCCTCAATTTAACAGAAAAAATAAACTAAGTTAGTGGTTTGGATGAAAATGGCAAAAAGTTACAAATATTGGGGGCAATTTGGTACAAAAGTGTCATTTTGGACGAAAATGACAAACCTGCCCAAACCCCAGGGACGATTTTGGCAATTAACTCTTTATTTTATAATGAATTAGTTTCACAAAGTAATAAACTATTTAAGTTTTTGTTGATTACTCTTCTATAAAGATAAATTATCTATAGGTTGTAATTTTATTTTGTTAACGTTTATTATTTAATATCATTTATTTCTATTTTTAATATATACCAAAGATAAAAGCTTCATTAAAATTGTTAAATATCAATAATATATAATAACAAAAAAAGGTCGAGATAAAGGTGGATTATTAGAAAATAAAATTACCTGTCAATACACTAACCAACTAATAATTGTTAGGTTAAAGTTATATTGTAACCCCCGGTTAAAGGTTTCTGGTTCCCGTGTCACTCTTGAGCAAAGGTATTATAGCATAATAGAAAGGAAATTTTATTTTAGGTTAGGATTTAGCTACTAATTCTAGTTTTTGTTGTGTATTTGATTCATGAATATAAGGTAAAAAATTACATCGTATGAATGTGTACGATAAAAAATAAATTAGGATATCCTTTAATTTTTCATACAAATCCGCCACTAGCATTTTGTTTTACGTTTCGTGTCTTACTGCAAGTTTAGACACGCCTCACGCCAGGAAAAATACTAGTTCATTCTTATAAAATAATAATCATTCTCTTTCCCTCTATTAACCTAGTAACTTTCTCTTCTTTTTGTAATAGGCCGACAACGCAAGTTTAGGAGCAGGTGCAAATTAGATGTCGTTTTTCAATAATGTAGTCGGCCTCCATTTGTTTTTTGTCTTGTTTTTCCACACATGCTTCCAATTCAATAATGTAGCCGGCCCCCATTTGTTTTTTGTCTTGTTTTTCCACACATGCTTCCAAAATGGGTGACTCTCGGGCCACCTTTTAGATTGTATTTAGTGTACTAAAAAAATTGTAGCCAAAGTTTATAAAAAACTGAAAGTGAACTAATTTTAACGTATATAATGTATATATGTGTAGGTTCTCAGAGGTAAAAGAGAGAATGTACTAATTTTAACGTTATTTTACTAATTTCGTGAAAATAACGAAAAAAGCAGGGGGCGGTTAATCATCCATCATGTTGTGGCATTGATAGCCAAAATACTAGGGGGTACATGCACCAATCTACCTTTATCCCAATTGCTGAGTGTTCTATGTCTTATGTCCAATGCTTGATGCTATCGAGCCGGGGTCTCACCGGAAGTAGTCTCTCTATTCCTACGGGGTAGAGGTAAGGCTGTCTACATCTTACCCTCCTTAGACCATACCTTAGCCTTGCTATTGGTGGGATTTACTGTGTATGATAATGATGAGTTAATGAAATAGAACTTATTGGTTTTGTATATATGAAGGTTAAAATTATGTAACACTTCGATATCATTTGTTCTAGCCAAGCTGAGCTCTCCCCACTATCATGCGCCCATTAATGATTATCAAGTGCATTTCCAGTTTCATGATATGTTATAAACCTTCTAATAATAATAAAAAAGACTATGATCTGCAAATTTGTGAATCTGATTCCATAAGCTTTGTTTTAAATAAAAAGACACGTCTGATGTGCGAAGTGCGCAAGGAGATCACGATTTAGGAAAGCACCTCAGAGCCTTGAGGTGGCGCTTTATGCACATTTGGGTTAAAATTGGTCAAACTTTGTTAAAAGGTGACATGTAAAAGCAGACAAACGGATGATGAATTTTATGAATAGTTGACTTGTTAAAATGACTAATGTGTAAAATATACGAAACAGATGCAACTTTTGGTCTTACATAAAGCTTATTCGGTTGTACATGTGAAGTTCTTTCCTCACGCCTCGAAAGAAAGACGGGACCTAAAAGCCTATGAGGGCATCACTCTGTTTTAAACCAAGTTTATAACATGCTGTTTGATTACGCTTGCTGGCCGTTCTCTTGATTTATGTATGGGAGTTGAGATCCTCAATTCAGGTGCGTTTTCCATTTAATCATATTAGATCTACTGTTTATGCTTGTCAACCGGTCGGGTTTTGATCTGATACGCTATGATTTCATATTTTCATGCATTTACATGATCCAATGGAGCAAAAAGAAACTATTTTGGCAGATCAACATGGGTCTAAAATCCAATTATCATCAGGTGCGTTTTCCATTTAATCATATTAGATCTACTGTTTAAGTCAATTATTGCACATTATAATTTATTCATTGAGGATTACAGATCAGATGCATTTGGTGAACTGCTACAGATCAGATCTATTTAGTCAACAGGTTACCGATCAGATCTAATTCATTCACAAATTTTCTTGTTATACACAGTTTCCTCCATCACCAATCACCACAAACTAATTAACAATGGCTGAAACCATTGCCTCTGAAATCCTGAAAGCCGTTTTGAAAACCCTGACCTCTGAAGCCTTGAAGGCATACGATCGGTCCAAAGGAATTCATTCAGAGCTGAAGAAACTAGAAACCACATTGATAAAGATCCAGTCTCTGCTTAATGATGCTTCTCAGAAGGAAACAACTGATGAAGCTGTTAAACAGTGGCTGAATGATCTCCAACACCTGGCTTACGACATAGATGACGTGCTTGATGATTTGGCAACCGAAGATATGCGTCGTAAGCTCGATCAGGAATCTGGAGCCATGACCAGCAAGGTAAGAAAGCTCATCCCAGCTAGTTTCACAAATTTATCACTAAGTCAAAGGATGCATCCCAAGTTAGATTATATAACCGCCAAATTTGAAGATCTAGAAAAGGAGAAGGATCGTCTAGGTTTGATTAATCTAAAAGATGAAAAACCGAAAAGACCTTATCAGACCTCTTTGTTAGATACATCTGGTATTGTTGGAAGGCAGGAGGAAATAAAGGAATTGCTAGTGAAGCTATTTGAGAATGGGTCATGTACTCAGAACTTTAGCATCGTGCCCATAGTTGGTATGGGTGGGTTAGGGAAAACCACTCTAGCTAAACTTTTGTATGACGATGAGAAAGTTAAGAAGCACTTTGAACTAATGGCTTGGGTTTGTGTCTCTGATCAGTTTGATATCTTTAATATAAGCAAAGTGATCTTACAATCTGTGAATGGAGAAAACAAGGAATTTGCAGATTTAAATCTGCTTCAAGTAGCTCTTAGAAATCAACTTAAGGAGAAACGATTTTTGATAGTATTAGACGATGTTTGGAGTGAAAGCTATGAGGAGTGGGAGACCTTTGTGAGCCCATTTCATGATTGTGCTCCCAGAAGTAAAATTATAATGACTACGCGGAAGATGCAACTGCTCAAAAAGCTAGGTTGCGATGATCTAAGCTATCTGCAAACTCTGTCAGATGACGATGCTATGTCTTTATTTGCTCAACATGCGTTGGGTGTAAATAACTTCGATTTGCATCCAATCCTCAGACCATATGGTGAAGGCATTGTGAAAAAATGTGATAACTTGCCTTTGGCCTTAAGAGTACTTGGGAGTTTATTGAGAATAAAGACCAAAGAAGAAGACGAGTGGAAGCAGCTGTTGAATAGTGACATATGGGAATTAGGAAAGGGGGGTGAGATTATCCCAGCCCTCAGATTAAGCTACCATGATCTTTCCGCATGTTTGAAACAGTTGTTTGCATACTGCTCGTTGTTCCCCAAAGACTATGTGTTTGACAAAGACGATTTGATTATACTTTGGATGGCGGAAGGCTTTTTTAACCAGTCATCTTCAAACAAGTCAATGGAAAGCTTAGGTCTTGAATATTTTGAAGAGTTGTTGTCAAGGTCATTTTTTCAGTATGCACCCAATGACTCATCGTTGTTCGTGATGCATGACTTGCTTAATGACCTGGCCATATTTGTCGCTGGAGAATTCTTTTTAAGGTTAGACGATGAGGTTATGAAGGATACTAGCAAGAAAGATTTGGAAAAGTATCGCCATATGTCATTTGTTCGTGAGGAATATGAAGCAAACTCGAAGTTCAAGCCCATCAAAAGTGCTACAAGTTTGAGAACATTCTTAGCAGTGTCCGTTGAACTAGAAGATAGTTGGGGAGAATTCTACTTATCTAGTAAGATTCTGGTTGACTTACTTCCAAAGTTACCACTTTTAAGGGTTCTGTGTTTGAGTGGTTATTTCATTAGCGAGGTACCAGAGACCATTGGCAGTTTGAAGCACTTGCGGTACCTTAATTTATCTCGTACTTTAATCACATGTCTACCAGAACATGTCGGCAATCTCTACAATTTACAATCATTAATCCTTTATAGATGTAACAGTCTAAGTATGTTGCCCATAAACTTCTCAAAGCTTAAAAACTTGCGGCATCTGGATATTAGGGATACTCGGCTTTTGAGTAAGATACCCTTAGGGATTGGCAAGCTGAAAAGCTTACAAACTCTCTCCAAGATCATTATCGGAGGAGATAATGGCCTTGCAATAGCCGAGCTTAAAGACCTCACAAATCTTCATGGGAAGACTCACATCAAGGGGCTGGAAAAAGTGGAAACAGCAATGCATGCATCTGAGGCAAACTTATCGCAAAAAAGGCTAAGCGGTGTAGAACTACAATGGAGTGACGTGTTTAATGATTCTAGAAAGGAATCTCTTGAAAAGGAGGTCCTCGATGCGTTGAAGCCTCATAGTGAGAGTTTGAGAAAGCTTGGAATAGTGTCATATGGGGGTATAGAGTTTCCTGATTGGGTTGGGGATACGTCGTATCTTAATCTGATTAGCGTGTCTCTACGTGGCTGTAAACATTGTACATCTTTACCACCACTTGGGCAGTTGCCCTCACTTAAGGAGTTGTATATTGAAGACGTAAATGAGGTGAAAGCTATGGGTTCAGAGTTAATTGGGACCGGTCGTGCATTCACATCACTTGAAGTTCTTGAATTACGGAATATGAAGAGGTTGGAAGTATGGTCAACTCGTATTGAGGTCGTGTCGTTTCCATGCCTTAAAAAGCTTGTTATTAGAGGTTGTCCTAATTTGGTTCAAGTGTCACCTGGAGCACTGCCCTTATTGAATAGTCTAGAAGTATCTGAATGTGATAGTGGTGTGTTTAGAAAGCTGGTTCAAGTTGCTTCATCAGTCAAGGAGTTGACAATAGAATCTATGTTTGGGCTTAGTGATGTGGTGTGGAGAGGTGTTATTGAGTATCTTGGAGGAGTTGAAGATCTAGCTATAATCAAATGTAACGAAATAAGATACTTGTGGGAATCAGAAGCAAAGGCGAGTAAGGTTCTTACAAAGTTAAGGAAGTTGAGAGTATGTGAATGTCAAAATATGGTGAGACTGGGTGAGAAAGAGGAGGATGATTGTGGGCGCAACCTCATAACAACTCTTAGGGCGTTAATCATAGAAGATTGTGAGAGTATGGAGCATTGTAGGTGTCCAAGTAACACTGAGACTTTGGTCATCGGTGATTGTACTTCCATTACATCGGCTCCATTCCCCACAACAGGAGAGCAGAAGTTCAAATCACTTGAAATTGATTCTTGTGACAAACCATTAGAAAAGGAGTTTGGAGGAGATAACACTAGGGTTGTTATCAACAACACAAGCATCCAAAAGCTTCAACATGTAGTGTTATACAGCTTGCCAAATCTGACAACAATCATTGAATTGAGTCACTTTATTCACCTCACCAACCTGGTAATAGAGAGTTGTCCAAGTATGGAGTCATTTCCAGATCACGAGTTGCCTAATCTCACCTCCTTAACATCTCTGCATATAATTGCTTGCCGAAGTACAGATGCTTCCTTTCCTTGTGGGAATTGGCCTCCCAATCTGCAAACCCTTTCCATAGGGGGGTTGAAGAAGCCCATCTCAGAGTGGGGACCACAGAATTTCCCAACCTCACTTGTCAGACTAGGGTTATTCTGTGGAGATTCAGATGAAGATGATGTGAGTAGATGCAGTCAGTTGTCTCATCTTCTTCCTTCATCTCTTACTTCTCTTGGGATAAGTAGATTTAAGAAACTGAAATCAGTTTCAGTGGGACTCCAACACCTCACCTCCCTCCAACATCTCTTGTTATGGAATTGCCCAAAGATGAAGCATCTACCAGACATTCTGCTGCCTTCACTATTGAGTTTAAACATCATTAAATGCCCAAAGCTAGAAGGAAGGTGCAGTAGAAGAGGCTCCTATTGGTCCCGCATCTCTCATATCCCCTGCATCAGAATAAACCCAGAAAACTTTTTTTCTTTTATGTACCCAAAAGATTGTAAGTACTATTTCAATAAAAGTACATTATTACTTCAATAAAATAGTATGTGTTTGAATATCAAGTTAAACACATCACAGCCTGTTTAAAGGTAAATGGGTCAAGTGGACGGGTTTTTCATTAAACTGGTGCTCTTTTTATGATTTTATATTTTTGCAAAATTGTTGTGAAAATAAAATTTATTTTGTCTTTTTATGTTTATAGTACAATATTTGTTTTGAAGTGATGTCAACAGAATAATTTTCTTCTTTTGTTAATATTATCTGTACCGCATCTTAGGTCTGGTTGGGTGGATACATAACACTGGTCAACAGTGATCTAAATCGATGACTGCTAACCATATCAGATTTGTTTTGTCTCTATTTCAGTCAGAGAACTGATGAGGTCATGGAGATGATTTTATACTACATTCTGGTGGAGTGACTGTCTGTCTGTAGGGCACCCTTTGGGCAAATGCCAGCACTGCTTAATTGGCTATCCGAGTTCTGCATCACCTCAAATCTGAATCACGGGATTTCAAGAAATGAATGAAAAACTATCAGAATAAATGAAAACATTGAAGGTAGGTATACCTACACGCATAATTGATAATAAATGAACTTGCTTAACGCCTTTCTTTCTTTTTTAATAAACTTATAGAGAAATCCTTACAAATGCTTATCTTTTCTTATGATTTGCCAAAACCGAAAGCAGAGAAGAACGAGCTTCGTGAAGAAGAGCTTGTTTTGAAGGCGGAAAAGGCAAAAATGGAGCAGCAGGTCAAATCCATGACACCACATCCGGCTGCATGTCAGGCTGAAGGAACCAAGATGCCCGTTTTTCCAGGCTATGCTTACATTCCAATGTGATACATCTCATGATCATGAGCTAAGGCCACTTGCTGCTTAATAACCTAACCAATAAGAATTATCAGCTCATTGTAGTTTGTAAAAGGAAATGCTTAGTTGGATTCTGTGTTTTCATTACTCTGTAGTCTGCACTTTTGCTAGATTTATTTTTTAGAGAAAGCTCTTTGTTGGATATAAATGACATCCTTCTTTAATCTTCTTATCCTAATGATATTTGAATCTCTCTTCATAATTTGTTTGCCTCTGTATGCTAACGCCAAATCTGTATTTGTTTTACACTTGCTCGTTAATTCTTTGTTAACAACTATTTATGACTGGTTAGTAAAGGTACGTTGTCACTCGTGTTTCTAGTAATACTATATTCCTATTGACACTCGCTTACAAAATGGCATTTGATTTGATTTATTCTTGTTAGATAATATTTTAAACTTTTCAAAAGGTGACATGTAAAATCAGACAAATGGGTGAAGAATTTTATGAATAGCTTACTTGTTAAAAAGACTTATGTGTAAAATATACGACACAGACGCAACTTCTGGTCTTACATAAAGCTTATTTGGTTGTACATGTTATGTTACTTCCTCACACCTCGCGCCTCGAAATCCGGGACCTAAATGTCTCTGAGGGCATCGCTTTGTTTTAAACCAAGTTTATAAGATGCTGTTTATTATGCTTGCTGGCCGTTCTCTTGATTTATCTAATGGAGTTACGATCATCGATTCAGATGTAGCAGACTCACGTAACAGGTGCGTTAGGCTTGTCAAAGAGAGCCCGCAGGGGGGGGGGGGTGTCTCCGTGACCTAGCTTCGGCGTGAGAATATGATAATAAATACGGGTATTGAATTGGTCGGAATGTTCTTGGTGAGATAAGGGTATTGAATGTGCGAATTTAGTGAGATAGTAAATAAGAGTGAATTCACTTATGGTTTTTGAGTTGTGATAACTTACCCTTGTGATGATCTTCTCTCCTCCTTATATGGTCGAGTCTCTTCATCCGAAGTGGGCCTTCTCCTACCAAAGACTGTTCGAATGTCTTTCCGGCCAATAGGGATGTCCGGGTATTGTTCAAAGAGTTGTTTCCCCAATGCGATCTTCTAGGATTTGAGCATTTAATGTATGCTTCGTCCTTAAGGAATAACCTTACCCTCACAAGACCGAGTCATAAAGGTAGTCGGCGGTCTTTAGAGCATTTAATGAAGGAGAATAGTCACATCACGTGTGCCCAGTCGGAAGAGTGGACTGGTTCAGAGATCTTTGGACCAGAAAGTCAGATTTCCCTTATGGGCCTTTATCTTCTTGGATCGAAAGCGAGTTGGGAGATCATACTGGGCTTGGGCCCAATTATTTGGTTGGGGCAGCTAGCGCAGACGAGGTTCCCAATCTGAGACCTTCGTAGTCGTCGTCACCGAGTATGATAATTTTTTTTAGAGTAAACTGCAATTTTACCCCCTGAGGTTAGGGGTCATTGGCACCCTTACCCCCCCCCCCCCCCCTAAGGAAATAATTGCAAATTTACCCCCTACTGTTAACTGTTATGTCGCAATTCTACCCCCCGGCTTCAATTTTCTTGACCGGCCTGTTGACTTGGGGGTGAAAAGACGATTTTACCCTTTTGTTTTACCCCCCAACGTTTGCTGTTATTTCGCATGTTTACCCCCTGGAATCAAATATGTTGCTGATCTGTTGACTTGGGGTAAATTACTAAAATACCCTTTCTTATAACCCCCTATAATTTGTGTTTAGAAGCAAAATTACCCCCTGCACCTTCCAAAACCTTTCCCGCCACCATCCATATTCGATTCAACCACCCATATAAACCCCCTGGCATCAAATATGTTGACTGAATTCTTACTTTTAACCAACCAAAGCATTAGGAATGCAAATATTGAATTCATGATTGAATGCAAGGTTGTAACAATTTAATATGCAAGGTCTTACTTTCATTTCAATATTCGATTGCAATTTTGGAATGCAAATGCATCAGAACCTTTGCTATATCAGAGCCATTACTTTCAGCCACAGCTTAAAACCATTGCTAAAAGCATTGATAAAGGCCTCAATTGCATCAGCCACAGCTGGCATGTAAAACCTTCTGTAATGCATTTGCATTTGCATTACACACAGCAATAGTTCTGATTTAACAGTCAGCAACTTAACAGCAGCAACATTAAATCAGTAGAATTCTGTTCTATGATCAGCAGCAACTTAACAGCAGCAACATTAAATCAGTAGCATTCTGTTCTATGATCAACAGCAACATTAACCCACAGCAGCAACTTAACAATGGTCAAATATAACCAACATTCTGTTCTATGATCAAACCAAACACCAAACACCAGAACCTCTGTTCTGTTCTATGATCAAACCAAACACCATTATTACTACACATGTAACGCCCCGCGTTTTTCATACTTTCTATATTTAGTAACCACCGTTTGTAAAACTATTTTTGGAAACTTCGTAAGTCTTGTAATCGTCCTTTTATTTAAAAACGATGTAAAATCCGAGACTTGGATTATGATTTAAACTCGTATTTTGTTAATTACATGATACACATACTTTATATAGTCTCATACATTCAATTTCGTGGAACAATTGGTATTTAATCGTAATTTTTGGAAACAATGTGCTAAACTTGTAAACACATGAAACTTATGCATAAAACGTGTTTCGATCATAAACGATACTTGAATACGACTTCCATATGCTTAATTATACTTGATTATGTTCCTCATACTTTATTTAGCCTTAAACTATGCTTAAATGGCAAAACTAGTCCTTAGAACACCTTAAAAGCCCAAATTGACAAACTGCAGGGACTAAAATGAAAATAAGTGAAAGATGTTAGCTTACGGACCGTAACACTCCCAGTGTTGAGGTCCGTAAGCATGTCTGGCGGGCAGAAAACACAGCAGCCTCTTTTCTACGCGTTTTTGCACGAAATCCCAAGATTTAAACCTCCCCAATCAGCTTTAATCCACCTCTAAACACCCCCAATCACCTCTAATCTCTTCCACTATAAATACAACCCTTCTCCAAGCATTTCTACACTTTCAACACTCTCAAATCTCTCCTAAACACTCTCAAGTTCTTGCAAGAATCTGCATTTTCGGACAGATTCATAACCTTGCACAAAAGTGAGCATAACTTGCTCATTTCTTAATGAAATCACTTGATTCTTCTTCCTAATTGCTTGGATAATCATAGGGTATGATTCCTTGACTTCTCCTTGGAGAAATCAGACCTGGAAATCCCCTGAAATGATCCAAAAACTTTCTGTTTTGATTTATGTTCTTACAAACTTGTTTAAACTTCATCCAACTTGTGTCTAACACATCTCACACCAATGTCCTAATGCTTACAACCTCTTTGATGGTTGGTTAAGCTTAAAAACATGGTTGAGACACTATAAATCAGAGGCTAAAACCTCAAATACTTTCTGTTTTGTTAGGGTGTTTTGACCCACAAGTCATGTTCGAGCTAGTTCTTGATGTAGAGTGATTATGGAACAACTTGGGTTGTTCCAAACATACAATCCTCACATGATTTGATGATTTCTCTTAGTTAGATTGTTTATATTATTGTATTGATCCTAGTTCGTGACCCTCCTTGGTTGTTTTTACATCAAGAGAAGTGGTGAACATTCAAGGGGTCCCTAAACGGAAGCTAGTTCTTCCTACCCCATACTTGACATCCATGACTACTCGAGGTGCCTAAATGGAGATTTAATCTCCTACCTCCTACTTGAATTATTGGACTAAAGAATATGTATTACTTAACCTAAATATGTATATATACTCATTCGAACCTTTGATGTTGAACTTGTGTTTATATGTTAAAGTAGTAGAACACCATCTAAAACCAAAACCTTGTTGTGATTCTTATGGGTGTTCAACTCATGAAAACATTATCATAACCCTTGTGGTTACCAAGTGTCATACAAGTGTTAAGTGTTAAAGATAATTATTTTCACATGTTAGACTCATATCTTATTTTTATGATGTTTTAAATACCGAATCTCGACCCTAAACCTACTTGAACCTTAACCCTTACGCATTCAATCTTTTAACCTCATCAACTCGTCAATAATTGGATAATTGGAAAGCATATGCAAACTTTGTGAGTATACTCGTATTTTCCCCTTTTTACTTTTACACTTTTTGGGGTGTAACATGTTTACTTATCAACAAACTTGCACATGAACATTTTGCTTAAACACATGAACATTCCTATTAACATACTTGTATACGTGATTGCTTGATACATAAATGTGGGTGAGACTTATGTGTAGAACTTATCATTAACTTCGTACGAGCCAAACCTTGACATATGTAGCGCTATAGGATTAACGACCCGCCCGAAACTTGGGGTAATGTCATGAGCATATTGCGTTTCTTGGTTTGATATGTTAGACACATGCCATATTTAGTGGATATCTTGGATCACATGCTTGCTATGAGGAATTGTTCAAAACTTATCTTTTGCTATGTACGTACCAAACTTGTATACTCGCCTTTGCTTTTGCATTGAACTTTATTTTAAACATGTTACAGGTTGAGGATGATGATGCTATGAAATGAAGTAGCGTTGATGCCTAGATACACATATAGACGTTTAGGTCAAATACATCGTATAAATGTCATATTTGTTGACGTATTGTTTTTCTTGTATTTAACATATTGTATTTCAACTTTCATGTATTGTAACATTTATTTATGAAAGAAATCAACTTATCTTTAATTCTATTGTCACAATTAGCGTTATGATGTCTCGAGCAATCTTCACACTTCGTCTCATCCCGATGTTTCCGCCATTGGTTGGGGTGTGACAACACATGTGTTCTATGATCAAACATAAGATCCTACACATAAAGTCAAATTAACAGCAGAGTAATATAAGCAATTTGATCAAACCAAACACCACTGTTCTATGATCAAACCAAACACCACTAATTTGATCAAAGTTAACAGTCAAATATACCATCAACTTAACAGCTGAGTAATATAACCAATCAGTCAATGTGTTCTATGATCAAACATAAGATCCTACACATTAACCCAAAAGATCCTAGAAGATTAGAGTTTAAGTATCCTACACTACATATTAACCCAAAAGAACCTAGAAGATTAGAGTTTAAGTATCCTACACAACCATTTCCTGCTGAGGCGGAAACTGGAAATGCAGGAACGGGCGGCCTCGCATCTTGAGCACCAATGAGACCACAATCGATCGTAGTGAAACATGAATCCTCATGTCCACTGCAAATACACAAACATCCATTACTAGTTGTTTGATTTTACCCCACAATCAAAATTGTTGTTTGATTTTACCTGAAAATTGCGAGAAAAGGGAGGATCTCTGGACCACAGCTGGATCGATGGTGGCCGGTGGTGTGGTCGCCGGCCCTGGCTCAGCCGGTGGAGCTGGATGCATAATGCCATTCTGTTCAGTCATCCTGTGCTAGTGTGGTGAAGGAGTGGTGAAGAAGATGGAGTGGAGGTCGCCGGAGGGAAGGAGAATGGAGTGGAGGTCGCCGGTGAAGAAGCCGGAGGATAGGAGTTCGCCGGAAGAGATGAAGAAGAGTGGGGGAAAACTTAGGGTGTAAGGTTGTGATGTTAGGTTGAGTTTAGGGGTTATTTTAATATATAAAGTACATTTTTTGGTGAAATTACTTTTATACCCTTTGACCCTCTCATGTTTATGTTGACCGGTCAAGAAAATTGAAGCCGGGGGTAGAATTGCGACATAACAGTTAACAGTAGAGGGTAAATTTTCAATTATTTCCTTAGGGGGGTAAGGGTGCCAATGACCCCTAACCTCAGGGGGTAAAATTGCAGTTTACTCTTTTTTTTAATTAAGGGGTGTTTTTAGTATAAATATAGAGGTGCTCACAGTCAGATTTTAACAATTTTTAGGTTAAATCGTAAACCAAACCGTTAGTAGGGATTTTTTATCAATAAAAAGAACCATTCAACAAATAAATAAGACTAATTCCTTGTGATAAATAAATAAAGCTTTTCTCACGGGAACATTTCTGCAACTTCCATATAATAAATTACTTGAATACATAATTGTAGTATTAATATAATAAAATTAACTTCAATACATATTCTAAAGAGAAAAATGAAAAGTTGGGGACTATATAGAAAGTTAGGGACTAAAGGTGAAAAAAAGGTAAACCACAGGGACTATCCGGGCATTTAACTCTATTCTAAAATATTGGAAACTAAACTACAAAGAATTATGTGTAAAGTAAATTTTGTGTGTTAAGGCTTAATAAGTTTTCACACGGAAAAGGGTGCATTACAAATCAAAAATGTCTTAAACCCAACAAAATGGTCTGGTTTGTACTCCCAGTTCGGTATAAACCGTAAGCATGATTGTTCACTATTATTTGAAATTATTATACGAAGTAAAAAAAGACATATCATGAAACCAAACTAAGGGACGATTTGAGTTATTTAACATATTTCTATAGTGATAATATTAAATGTAACTGATTAGTAGTTACTCGATTAGTTTTGGGTCGGATATACTGAAGGGTAGGGATGAGATTTTTTACCGAAATACCGGTACCGTACCGGTACCATACCGGTACCGTACCGATCATAAACGGTACAGGTATCGGTAATAGATTTTTCGAAATTCGGTATCGGTAAAAAACGGTATCGGTACCGGTATTTTTCGGTAAATACCGGTATTAATACCGAATTTAATAACCATCGGTAAAAAGCATAGAATCCATTGAAGTAAGTTAATTTTTTAATGGTTTGGTTATAAATTATCAATATCTCTTTTCTTATTTTTAAATTTTTAATATCTTTGTGGTTGGTTGTGTAAGGAGACGACACTATTGTTGAAGAAACCCCTTTTGTCGAACTTGATGGTGTCTCGGAATTGGTTAAAAGTCGAAACCATGGATGTTAAATATGTTTACCTTTCATTTACATTCCTCTGTATATTACTCTAGTTTAGTTAATAATAGATGGATGGGTTGCACATTATATTTTTTTAGGTAAAACAATGGATTACACCAAAGCGGTACCAATGTGGTAAAGTACCGAAATACCGGTACCGATACCGGTACCGTACCGGTACCGAATCTATAAATACGGTACGGTAATCGGTATCCATATTTCTTCAATTTCGGTAACGGTATTTACGGTATCGGTACCGGTACGGTATCGGTACCGGTACGGTACCGGTATCGTACCGATCTCATCCCTACTGAAGGGTAACTTTTTTAAATTAACGGGTTTACCCGAAACCCGTGAGTATACCCGATGGGTATTTATTTACCCACTAGAAACCCGGCTGTTTTTGGGACGGATTTAGGACAACCTTATCTAACTAGGTTTGGGTTTGGGGATTACCTAACCCGGCTCAAATCCACAACCCATTGCCTCTCTAATCGTGGTATAAACCGTAAACATGATTGTTCGGTATCACAGCAATAACCAGTTTGGACGATTTTAACTAAAACTATATAACATTAAAACCATGAACATTTTAAATTAATATTATGAACTTATATTTCAATTTTATAACTGTTAAAGAATGGAGGGTCGGCCAAAGGGAGCCAACCCTATAAGTTCCCACAAATTATGTCAGACATATGTCTTGATAGCCATACAGCACTCACCATTCAATAGGTGAGCGTGGCATATTTAGCCAACCAACCCTTTTAATTTTTAAAGATAACCCTCCTCATATTCTTATACTCAACTCCAATCTACCACATATTTACACCCCACCGATGTGGGACAACCAACACAAAAAACAAAAATCACCATTTTACTCACATCTATTCTATATATATAATATATGAATAAAATGTGGGACACGTGTCAAGTGGTGGTGCAACCACAATGGATTTTTGGCGGGAAAAATGTGAGAAAGCTTATGTTTTCACACGGGATCCGAATGGCAACAACCATACCCGGTTTTTTGACCCGGGTATATATACTCCTTAATTAACCTAATTTTCTAGATCTCTCATTCCTTTCATTCAACACCTCCTCTTCCTACGCCTCTATCACAAACCCTACTAGCGAAAATCCAACACCTCCATCACAAATCAGTTTTCTTCGTTGCGATTCCTACACTTCCATCACAAATCAGATTTCTTCATTGCGATTTGTGGAAACGCTCAAGATTTCCAA
>JARYGA010005771.1:0-35542 GCA_030545235.1 Helianthus tuberosus
CTTCAACAAAATAATATGTAACATTATCAATTTTCTTTTACATACCTAGTTTGAATATATTAATTTCTATTCTGCATCAGTTTTGCAAATCCTACACATTCGCAACAACTTTCGAATTGAATTATATGAACACATTAAAGTTGCTCCACCCAAATAGGAGCCGAAGAAGAACAATCAAATCTGAAAACATTAACCTAAAAAAAATAATGTTTGTGAAGCTGATTACTGAGACAGGAGTGTTAAAAGTTTACCAGAAAGCAACGGGGAAAGGATTCACGGTGTTTGCACCGCCGGTTGAAGCGTTTAAGGCCGCCGATGTACGGATCTAATTCGGTAAATCTCCTGCTTTCAGCACCCTCATTTTCACCGGCTTCTGCGTCGGCATCGGATGTTTTATCTTTCAAACCTACAGCGCCACCTTCACCGTTGCTTTCTCCTTCGACTTCAGCTCCTACAATTAGTTCTTGGAGTTTATCTTCAGCAAAATAATATGTAACATTATCAATTTTCTTTTACATACCTAGTTTGAATATATTAATTTCTATTCTGCATCAGTTTTGCAAATCCTACACATTCGCAACAACTTTCGAATTGAATTATATGAACACATTAAAGTTGCTCCACCCAAATAGGAGCCGAAGAAGAACAATCAAATCTGAAAACATTAACCTAAAAAAAATAATGTTTGTGAAGCTGATTACTGAGACAGGAGTGTTAAAAGTTTACCAGAAAGCAACGGGGAAAGGATTCACGGTGTTTGCACCGCCGGTTGAAGCGTTTAAGGCCGCCGATGTACGGATCTAATTCGGTAAATCTCCTGCTTTCAGCACCCTCATTTTCACCGGCTTCTGCGTCGGCATCGGATGTTTTATCTTTCAAACCTACAGCGCCACCTTCACCGTTGCTTTCTCCTTCGACTTCAGCTCCTACAGGCGATCTCCGTCAGATGGCGCTACTTCTTCGACGGTGAAACCCTTGCCCTAACAGTCGCCTCTCTCTACTCTATTTCTCTCCTCTCCAGACGTATCTCTCTACCCTATCCGTGACCGGTTTCCACCACGTCCCTACCACTACCACCGTTGTAAACCACAACCATGACCCGATCTGACTATAAAGGGTACATGCATACCTGGTTCAGGTCACCAGGTTCTCACCGGAACCCTAGAAATCCCCGGTCTCTCACCGCCAGAGAACCCGGCACCGGGTTCTCACCCATTCCGACGGTTTAACCACCGTCTCTACCGCCGGAGACGTGGAAGCAACCCACCCCGCCTCTCTGTCTACTGTGTCGCTGATCTCTCTCTGTCTAGCAGAACCCCTCTCTCTCTTTCAGGTCTCTGTCCATCTGATTGATACAATTAGGAGGTTGGAAATTAGGGGAAGCAAGCCCCTTAACATGTGTGTAAGAAGCAAGGTGGCACACACATCAAATGCCACGGGAGCTTCATATGTGGCTGAATGAACAGGTGGTCTTTGGCACTGTTCATTTAACTTCCCTATTATCATATATGAATGGTGGGGCTCATGTAAATATTTAAATTAAAGAATTAATTAGATTTTAAACAAAGTAAACTATCAAAATGGTCACTAAGGTCTGGTCAATTTTGTCATATTAGTCCAAAACTCAAACCTTTTAAATCTGAGCCCCTGTGGTTACAGTTTTATTACAATTTTTATACAAAATCAAAATCTGGTCATATTTGTCAGTTAACATCCAATTTTTCTGTCTTTTTTCTCCCTTTTAGTGAAGGGCAAAATGGTCTTTTAACGTTTTATTATAACAAATTTAAAAAATCTGACCATTTTGCCTTTCATTAAAAGGTAGGAAAAAGACAAAAAAGCTGGATGTTAACTGAAAAATTTGACTAGATTTTGCTTTTGGATGAAAATGGCAACAAAATTGGAACACAGAGATCCAGATTCAAAAGATTTGAGTTTTGGACTAAAGTGTTAAAAGTGACCAAACCTCATGGACCATTTAGCAGTTTACTCTTTTAAATTTAGTCTTTTTACATCAACTTAATAGAAAAAAAACTAGCTAAAGACTATCCGAGTAACAAACAATCAAACTAGAGTTAACTGCCATTTTCGTCCCTGTGGTTTGGTCACTTTGGCCATTTCAGTCCATTTTTCAAAAATGTGCCATTTTCCTCCCCGGCGTTCTGGAAATGTGTCATTTCAGTCCAAAAATCATAATCCAGTTAAGTCAGTTTGTAAATAAGGACTGATTGTGTAAATTTGTAACATAAAGGACCATTTAAGTAAAATGTATAAATATTAATATAATTATAAAATATAATATATATATATATATATTATATATATATATATAATGTATACACACCGCCGCCGGAACCACCACCATCAACGTCATCATCGTCATCATCTGTTATCATCATCATCGATTCAGTTCACACACACACACTCTCTTTACTCTCTTTCTCTCTATGCTCTGCAATCACCACCACCATCACCTTTACCTCTCTACTCCGGTGACCGGAGTAAATCCGTCCATCTTTCCGACACCCCACACCCCCACGAACCAAACTAACCACACACCCCTCCACATCTCACAGATCAGACGAGAGAGGGAGAAAGTCGGAGAGAGAGAGATAACGACTAGAGAGAGAGAAGGAGGCGGGAGAGAGAACCGGCGACGGTGGGGGTGCCGTTTTTCCGGTGAGTTGCAGGCGGCGACAGTGGTGATGAAGGTCTGATGATGATGATGAAGATCGCGATGATGATGATGAAGGTCGATGATGATCGATGATAATGATAACATATGATGACGATGTTGGCGTTGATGGTGGTGGTTCCGGCGGCGGTGTGTATATATTATATATTTTATAATTATATTAATATTTATACATTTTACTTAAATGGTCCTTTGTGTTACAAATTTACACAATCAGTCCTTATTTACAAACCGACTTAACTGGGTTATGATTTTTGGACTGAAATGACACATTTTCAGAACGTCGGAGAGGAAAATGGCGCATTTTTGAAAAATGGACTGAAATGGCCAAAGTGACCAAACCACAGGGACGAAAATGGCAGTTAACTCATCAAACTATATGAAACATAGCTATAATTTTAGAAAGTTAGGAACTAAAGATGAAAAAATAACAAAGACTATCTGTGATAATCCGGGCATTTTACTCTTAATATAATAAATAATTAAAAAATCTAAATAAACTTAGACTATGGTTATGGGGCAGGGTTGGGGCGTGGGTTGGGTACAAACGCCCAAGTCACCACCCCGGGTGAGCTTGGGTTTCGGCGTGGCCCTTTGGGCGGGGGGTTTCAGCCCGGGCGTTGGGCGGAGCTACCCACATGACATGGCGGAACCTCATTGGCCAAGAGCACTAGCCCTTTGAAATTGGCTTGTTTTCCACACCACCCAGCCACGCCCCACCATACCCCTCTAAAATTGACTTTTGGTCTTGAGTGTCCCATATTTCACGTGTCGCACCATGCCCTCAACCCACGCCCCAACATACTCACGTTCTTAACGAACTTTTAAGATATAATTATTAACTACACGCTGCCTTTCATTCGTCTTCCTAAAACCGTTTTCTCTTTAGTCTTTACGCGCTTCCCACTCGTTCACCACACCGGAGCAATCACTATAAACCACCAAAACACACACTAATCACATACACCAACAAAACAATATGCCTAACAATCTCCTCATCCTCCTCACAATCTCCGTTTCCTTCACCGTCGCAGCCACCGGCCGCCTCATCACCACCACCGATCTCGTTTCCGACGGCTTATCATCAGTGAACGAATTACAGTTATGCGAGCAGACCTACGGGTTCTTGCCCTGCAACACCACTGTTTTGGGCAATTTGTTTCTCGTTTTGGTCTATGGTTACCTCATGTTTCTTGCTGCTACTTTTTTGTCTTCCGGTAGTGAGTTAATGCTGGAGATTTTAGGTCCGGGTATTGTTGGTGGTTTGTTTCTTCCTATTCTTGGAGCTCTTCCTGATGCTATGCTTATTCTCGGTACAGTTTTTTTTTCTTTTAGAATCTTTTCACTTTGTTTAGTTATGAGGTGGTGATACCGGTACTGAAATTTGCCAAATATGGGTACCGGTATTGGTACCGAACATTTTCAGTACCGGTATTTTAAGGCAAAATTCGGTATAATACCGGTACCGAAAACAGCAAAAAATGTGTACTGATTTAGTACCGAAAATAATTCATACCTTAGCGGTATCAAAA
Source organism: Helianthus tuberosus (assembly GCA_030545235.1). NCBI lineage: Eukaryota > Viridiplantae > Streptophyta > Magnoliopsida > Asterales > Asteraceae > Helianthus > Helianthus tuberosus. The sequence continues at coordinate 4,228 of JARYGA010005771.1, forward strand.
ATACATTTTATGAATTTATGGAAAAAGGGTATATACAATATTGTACCTTGTTGGTATCGAAAATACAAATATTCCATGTCAGCTCCACTCTCCACTACCTCATTTTACATTCAATCACAATGGCGATTCACCCAAATAATTTTTTCTTTAAAAAAAAGGAAAAAAAAAGAAAAAAACTATGATTGGTTGAAAGGGAGTGGGGTCCACCAGATACCCCCTCTTTCTCCTCTTCCCTCAAGTGGTAACTAGTCTCCGATTTTCAAGTTAATCACCAGGATGAGGAGGGTCAGCGGCGGTGTTGTCGCGCAGTAAAAGGGGTCACTGCACCCACCCCGTTCCCCTTAGAATTAATGATGCTGAAGATATTTGATACCCTACTTGGATGGTGATGTGTGGTTACTTTTGGTCGTGATATTCGGTTGTACTCCAACTCCTGTTATCCTAACCTACCCGGTAGTTAATGAAGGCCTTACTTTTGAACAGATGTCATTTAGTTTATCCATATCTTTTCACATGTGGCTCTTTATTTTTTATGCTTTATCTTTTTGGCTTTCTTCTTTATTTTATTTTTTTTTATTTTTTATTTTTCGGTTTGTTTGACTGTACTATCAGTTTCTGATTATTTGACTTTAAGTTTGGAAAAAATGGGTGGGTCTTGTTGGTAACGGGTCAAAAACATGTTCCGGGAAAAATGGGCTCAGGTCACTCAATGCTAAATTAGAAAAGAAAGTCAAACTTTATCCATATGTTTGTAGAATATTCAGATTCTTTGAATTATCCAACACATATCATATAGCAATATAATATTATTTTTTTTCTGATCTATTTTTTTTATAGTATCTGGGTTATCTGGAAGCCCAGAAACAGCTCAAGACCAAGTCTCTGTTGGCATGGGCTTATTGGCTGGTTCAACAGTCATGCTTCTAACTGTTATATGGGGAGCATGTATCATCATAGGCAAATGTGACATACAGGACTCCATTGCTATAGATAACCAAGATACTAAAGGATTCAACTTAGCAGGTAATTGGTGGGTCCCGTGAGTTTTCCGGTAAAGAGTTCCCTTGGGAGATGTTGTACCCGTTTGGCTGATAGTAATCTTTTCTGCTGCAGGCTCTGGTGTGAGTACTGATATATGGACCAGCTATTCTGCAATGATAATGGCTGTATCTGTGCTTCCTTTTATAGTTGTTCAATTCCCTCAAATTTTCCATTCAACTTCTGGAAGACACTTAGCGGTGTTAATCGGTCTTATAGTTTCCGTTTCTCTTCTGATTGCGTACTTTGTTTATCAGGTATAGATACATACTACTCAATCAGCAAGATCAGTGATTCAGTTCTTTAGGTGTAATAATAGTCACTTACTTATTGGTTGATTGACGTCGGTTGAGAACTTTTTTGCAGGTTTATCAACCTAACATACAGAAGAGACGCATTGCTTTTGCAAAGCATAAACATGTTCGGTCTGGAATTCTGCGGTACTTAAAAACAAATTCGCTTGGAAGACTTACAAACGATCAAAACCAACTTGATCAAGATGTTCTATACAAGTAAGTTGCATTACTATTTATTTTACAATTTCTTGCAAGTATTTAAATCAAGTAAAATAACCTTTTACTATTATCTATGGCAGACTATTTAACTCGGTTGATTTGAATAAAGATGGACACCTTTCACTAGTGGAACTAAGAGCTCTACTTGTGGGAATGCAATTAAATGCTATAAATTTGGACGAAGACGATGCGATTGATAAAGTCATGAAAGAATTTGACACATCTGGAGACGAAGAAGTAGATTTTCAAGAGTTTGTAACCGGAATAGCAAATTGGCTTGAGGAGGCCAGAAGGACCAAAATAAGGTCTCCTATTGCTGGTCCTGACTATATTCATGACTATCATGAGGTATTTTTTTTTTTACTTGAATGATATTTCCAATTTATGATGATTGATGAATCTTACTTACCATTAAAGGCATCACTTATTGGTATGAGTTGCGGGTGTTAATTTTCTGACACGACACGCAAACACGTCTAACAAGGAATTTAAGGGTTTTAATTTAGTCCAAAACAGGTTGGGGTCGACCAGCGAACACATATAGCTAAACAGGTCATTGACTTGGTGGGTTCGCTGGTGTCCCGTTTATTTTTATGTTTTTTAAGAAGTGTTTTATGTCAGAAATCTAAAAGATAAAAGAGAAATTAACATTAGCTTTATAGTTTAAACATACTTATTTTATATACATTTAGTACTATTGGTTGCAAAATTTTCATTTTAGAGTGTCAATATGTGATAAAATAAAATAATCTTTTGGGTTTAGTGAAAATTTGTAGCAGTCTTTGGGTTGACATGTCTAACATGATTTTCAGGTTCGTGTTGTGTTTGGATTCATGTCAAATTTCCGGGTTTCTATCGGATTTGAACCGTGAACATGACCCATCTAACTCTCGTTGCGTATGCAGGAAACAAAGAGACAACACTACCTTTTGGGAGACGAAGGCGGTGATGATGAAGATAATGGTGTGCATGACGCACGCAGGACCACAGCGAAAGCAGTGCTATTATTGTTATTGGGCACACTTGTTGCTGCTGTATTTGCGGATCCTTTAGTGGATGCTGTAGATGGTTTCTCTACTGCTACAAGTATCCCGTCTTTCTTCATCTCATTCATCGCCTTGCCGTTGGCAACCAACTCTAGTGAATCAGTGTCTGCAATCATCTTTGCTTCTCGCAAAAAGCGAAGATCCGCTTCTTTAACTTTTTCAGAGGTTCGCTTTCTTATTAGCAATTTACATTAAGTTTTAGATAATGAGACACAGAATTATATCTTATTAGCGGGTTTCTTTCTTGCAGTTATACGGGGCAGCAACGATGAATAATATACTTTGTTTATCGGTGTTCTTAGCGCTTGTTTATGTACGAGGATTGACATGGGATTTCTCATCAGAAGTGCTTGTTATAGTGATTGTTTGCGTTGTGATGGGCATTTTCGGCAGTTTGCGTACTACATTCCCTCTTTGGACGTCTTTCATTGCTTTCGTGCTCTACCCGTTTTCCCTTGTTCTTGTATATGTTTTGGACTATGTTTTCGGTTGGTCATAGATTCAGCCATTGCAACTCAAGAGTCTAAACTTAGGTAGTTGTTGACTCGTATGTCTCACCTGTTTTTGCTACTAATAGGCATGTTTGGGTGACCATTCCACCCCAACCTCATTCTGTGTAATTTGAATGTGTAGTGTAAGTTTCTTTAGTTTTAAGTTGCATTTTGTGCTCATCATCCATGTTTTAAAAGTGATCAAATTTGAACCAAAATGAAAAAAATATTATGAATGGTAAGATTGTCCTAAATCATCGTCTGTAATGGGCTAAAGCCCCTTGCCAAATCACCCACTTTGGGCGTAGGTAGAACCACTGGCGTAGAGCGCATATATGTGTTGAAATAATTTAAAAACCCTATCAAAACGTGACAACCCAATCATTTAAAAAGGGTCAAACTCTAATGAGACTATTACACATTTAGTGAGTGTGAAAAGTGGAATAAATTTTGTATCCTACCACTAACTACCATTAAAGTTTTTTTTTAACATATACAAAGTGATTAAAATAACATTTTAGTTAAAAAATGAAAAATTAAACCATAGACATTACTCGTCTACTCATGCATCCATTAGGTAGTTCATGTAGTTTATTCATTTAAAGTAAAGATTCTGCAACCCCCACCCTTTGAGGGTCTACGGGTTGTAAGTCCGGTGGATACTCCAATGCTCAAGTCAGTTGGGTCCGCATTGTGAAACCTCTTTATTGGAATTCTTTGGGCTTAACTCTAATGGGCTAGTCTATCCTTAAACTTACTGAAATTGGGCCTACCTTAAATGGGCTTTGCTCCAAAATTACAAGGTTAGCTCCTCATTTGTTATTGAAAATATTTATTTTTTTTTCTAATAAACAAATGTAAAATCAAATAGAGATGGGTTGAGAATATAAAGAAGTGCCCATGGCTTTATAGCCTAGTGGCATCTTGGTGGTGGGATAAGACTTTGGGACCAATAGGTCCTGGGTTCGATTCCCACAAGGGGGTTTTCTCATGTTTATTGGGTTTCCTCCTGAATTGGTGTGGCGTTATGCCTAGTGGAGATGGATATGATCGGGTGGTTCCTCTGGTGGCACGATGATACTCCAGTGGTCCGTCAGTGATCCAAATTTGCCGTTCAAAAAAAAAAAAGAGAATATAAAGAAGTTAGGAGATAGAACTAATTCATTCTTTTAATTTTACTAATTTGATTAAATATAAAAAAGTAATCAGAAAACCATAATTGAAAGTTGAAACACTATATACAACTCTTTATCCTGGTTCAGTAATGTTTAGAGGATGAAATAAGTAAAATTTTAAATATTAGAAAAAGCCATGAATAGAGTGATAAGTATGTAATAAGTAATTGTATATTCTTGTTCTCATTCATGTTTGTATTTGAATTTTAGAAAATTAAAGGAATTATGCCCTCTTTTGGATTGACCAAAGGAGCCAAAAATCAGAATATCACTAAAAACAGTTTAAACAGCTTCTTGCAATTCACCATGCAAACAAACATATAAATACACCTTTGCCTTGCAATCTTTAACCATAACCCAAACCTTAATCCCAGCCCACATGGCTAACAACAACTCATACATTACTCTGATCACCATCCTCTCCCTCTTCACAGTCGCTGCGGCTGCCCGCTTCATAACCACCACTTCACCTTCCCTATCCGACGGCGTTAATCATGGGGACCAAGGCATACTCCATCTCAACCCTTTCTACACATCGTCACCGGAAGAGTGTGAACAGACGTACGGGTTCATGCCATGCACCACCACCGCATTTGGAAACCTCTTCCTCATTATCGTCTACGGTTACCTCATGTACCTTGCCGCAACTTACCTATCCGCGGGTAGTGAACTGTTGTTGCAAATTCTTGGGCCTGGTCTAGTTGGAGGCCTCTGCCTTCCGGCCCTTGGTGCACTTCCGGATGCTATGCTTATTCTAGGTAAACAATTATACCTTCATTTCTATCACCAGTAAATTTCTGACACGACACAAAAATACAACACCATGGTAACACGGTATTTGCACGTTTGGAATAGTTTTAGGTCAGGCTGAACACTTTTAGCTAAGCGGGTTGGGCTTGTGGGTTGACTATTTAAACCATTTATTTATTTAATATTTTTTAAATGTATTTTTATATGATAGATTAAAATGGTTGAGTATCTTATGCCAAAATAAAATAAAAAAATAAATAAATAAAGAGAGAAATTGTCATCAACTTTTATAGTTTAAAGGTAATTGTTTTCATTTACATTTGTATTTTGTTTGTGTAAATATGTAATTTTGGAGTATTAATTTGCAAAAGATAAAATAATAAAGTTTAGGTGAAACCAACCATGTTCGTGTTAACCTGCAAATATTTGTGTCGTGTTCTGGTTTCAAATCAGATTTTCAGGTTTGTTTCGGGTTTGATCCGCTAACCCACGATACAACCCGTTTAGCATCCCTAGTTTTGGACAATAATCAAACAACAAACTTGAGACTTCATCAGTAAAACTTGTTGGTTTATTAGATTGTTGTAACACTATCGAGTTGAGCTCGAGCCTATCCTTGATCTAACTCACCTCAGCTCATTTGCAGCCTAGTTTGAGTGAATCATTGTTTAACCCGAATCCATCCTTCTGGGTTTGAGCCTTCCTTCAGGGTTCAGCCCATATCTATGAACCCATACCAACAACGGTTCCTGTTATCCGCATTAACCACTTACATATGATTGCAGTATCTGGACTATCAGGAAGCAAAGAAACTGCTCAAGACCAAGTCTTCGTCGGAATGGGGTTGCTGGCCGGTTCAACCGTCATGCTTCTTACGAGCATATGGGGAACCTGTATCGTCGTTGGCAAGTGTGATCTACAAAACTCAGTGGCTCAAGATAACAAAGATACAAAAGGGTTCAATTTAAGAGGTCAGTTTCTGTTACACTCCCTTTTCACATATTATGCATATGGTGTAAAATAATATATGTTGTTTCTTTATTGCAATGTGGTGCAGGGTCTGGTGTGAGTACTGATATTTGGACAAGCTATTCAGCAATGATAATGGCGGCATCCGTGCTTCCTTTTATCGTTGTTCAACTCCCACAAATCCTCCATTCGACTTCCGGAAGACACACTGCGGTTTTAGTAGCTTTAGTCCTCTCGGTTTCGCTTCTAATTGCATACTGCCTTTATCAGGTAACATTTTGGCTGTCTAGTGTCTACACCATACATGTTTTTGTTAGAATGACTATCTTAAAACATTCAACAATGGTTTTGCAGGTTTATCAACCAACATTGCAAAAGAGACACCTTGATTTTGCGAAACATAAACACGTTCGATCTAGGATTCTCAACTACTTGAAAAAGCGTGCACTAGGAAGACTCGTTGATAGCAACGGTGAACCTAACCGAGAAGTTTTACTCAAGTTAGTTCTGAACCCAATCCGACCCGTTTCATTAACTTTTTATGGGGTCTGATTGATGATTGTTGTGACAGGCTGTTTAACTCGATTGATGTTAATCAAGACGGAAGCCTTTCGGTCCCTGAACTAAGGGCATTGGTTGTAGGCATGCAGTTGTATGAGATAAATTTGAATGAAGATGATGCTGTGACCAAAGTTATGAAAGATTTTGATACGTCTGAAAATAATGAAGTCGAGTTTGATGAATTTATGACGGGAATTGGAAGATGGCTCGATGAGGCCAAAGGTTTTAAAAGGACTACTTCTCTTGCCGGTCCTGACTCGTTGAAGTATGTTCATGACTATTACGAGGTATACTTGTTACTTAACCCCTTGAAGGTCACCTGTCTAGCGCAAACTGCGTTTTAACTGGTCCCACTGGTTAGCAGGGTATTCATGGGGCCTGCGAGTTTTCCAGTGACAGATTCTCACGGTTATAAAAAATATTAATACGGGTATTTAATAATTTTATTGATTTCACAGGAGACGAAGAAAGAACACGATCTTTTGGGAGATCAAACTCATGATGACGAAGAAGAAGAGGAAGGGATGGATGACCCTCGTACAACCACCGTTAAGGCGGTGTTATTGTTGTTACTTGGCACGGTTATAGCGGCTGTATTTGCTGACCCGTTGGTAGATGCTGTTGATAACTTTTCAGCTGCAACGCATATCCCGTCTTTCTTCATTTCATTCATGGTACTACCATTAGCAACGAACTCCAGTGAAGCAGTATCGGCTATCATCTTTGCCACCCGTAAAAAACAAAGATCTGCCTCTCTAACATTTTCCGAGGTTTGTTCCATTTTCTTCTTGTTGATGGATTTACATAAAGTGCACAAAAAATGTTAAAAACTAATATTTATATCTGTGCAGTTATATGGAGCAGTAACGATGAACAATGTGCTGTGCTTATCGGTGTTCTTAGCACTTGTATATGCTAGAGGATTGACATGGGATTTTTCATCCGAAGTTTTGGTGATTCTTATCGTTTGCATTGTTATGGGCGTGTTTGGCAGTTGTCGAACCACTTTTCCTCTATGGACTTCGTTCGTGGCTTTCCTGCTCTATCCGTTCTCCCTCATACTCGTATATGTTCTTGACTATGGTTACGGTTGGTCATAGACACAACGGTTTTTATGCTATTTTAGTTTGAAATAAACCGCATGTGTCAAGTTACATTAAAAACTTAAACATAAATTAAACCTTAAGAACTAATCTGGACCATACATTTTGAATACAATTGCATTTAAAATGTGTGGTCCCGACTGTTTCTTACCGTTAATATTTACATTTTAGTTATATCCATATGTATCAAGGGCTTGCTAGTTACTACATATGAAATAATAAAGGTTTGGTTTCTTTGTAAGGTGGGATTGTATTGTTTGATGATTCTTTTCTACAAATGTTGATCATGCCATATTGAAGTTAATTACCATTTTGACATTGGTACTAATTTAAGACAAAAAGTTAGCACAATTTTGGTTGTACAACAAATCAAGTGGTAAGATATCCTGCTGTCATCATACAATAATTCCTTTCTCTTTGTTATTGGTGGTGGGTCAATAGTTTCATCATCAATCTAGAATCACAATGTGGAAGATAAGATCTCAATATCCACATATGTAAAGACAAGAATGATGTAGACCGATATGACGAAAGCGCCATGAACCCACATGCATAAGTTTGTTACAGTGGTGCCCTCCGTCCTCTCACCGAGATATTAAGACCACTAAACCTCTCACCAACTACAAGTGTTCGCCGGACCACAACTACACAGGACCAAACGGTCCAAACCACAACCAAATGTTAGAAAATAAGGAAACACAAAACCAGACTGATCTAAACCGCTCTAGTTTTGCTTTTGAACAACGTATAGAGCTAACAATCGGATCTTTTAAAAACTCACGCATAGTTATTAATAGTGAATAGCGGACAATAGCGACAAGCTACCTGTAACATCCGGCCCCTCGCACCACCAATATTGAGGGGCCGGATGTTACACTACCCATACGCTACGTAGCGATAACGATGAAATAGCGGGCGTGCTATTTTATGTTTAGCGACACACTAGTAGAAAATTTTAGAAATATTTTATATGTATATCATATCCAAATAAGCCGTTTTATACGCTGTTTTATATGTATAATGTATGCTTAACAAAAAACCTAAAATCCTGCTATTTTATACCCCTAAAAAATCCCGCCGTTTATATTAAAGCAGAAAAACAAAAACAAAAAACTAAAACCTAAAATCCCGCTATGGAGGCGCCAAAATCAAATAGCAGTCTGGTCTAGGTGCGGTTTTGCCGGTCCAGACCAACTTTTGCACGTTGGTTTGGACTCGAACTGAATCTACCCTTAAATTGTAAGAATCCACATTGGTTCGATTCGCTCATGAATCATGATTAACATATCTACAATGTGACTGGCTGATGTTTGTTTTCCATTTACATCTTAAACTTGTGGCAAAGTAAACTAAATAGCATTCAAAAATAGAGATAGAGGGGTACTTAATTAAGGTTTTATTACTTTTTCAAGGTCACATTTCTAGCATGAAAAAAGCGCTACATAAATAAAAAAGACAATAGCAAATAAGAACCTTCTACAGCTTCAAATTCAGATCAACACTTTCCCCTGCCTCACCGTTGCCGTTTCCGGTCTGCCCCACAGGCGTTTTCGCAGCTGGAAAGAAACTAAGAAAAGGCTGCGGGTTTGACCCGCTTCTTCCAGACATATGGTTTGGATCCTTCGATTGGTCCTAAAGAAAATAAAAACAGAAAACATTAGCAATCTTATGGATAGAAAATAAATACACAGAGATAACATTATTAAAAAAAAAAAAAACTCACCTTTTGAAGCGGTAGTCTCTCAAACTGAGGCTGTTCTCCTGTACAAGGTGAAAGGCGTAAATTCTCTTTCGAACTTGAACGCAATTGAGATGTTTGAGGAGGGGCTAATTTGAGAAAATCTCGAGTCAGAATTTGGTTTTCATCGATGAACTTTTTTGTTACTACATCCGATATGGCACCCGAGCTTGAACAATTTTCTCTGCAGTATCGTCCCAAACACGAAATCATTTAAAAAAAAGTTAAAAGTTCCAAATTTATGGCCCAACAGTTGTGCAAATATCTAAGGTTTAATTCACCTGAAAGAAGCTGGATGTGCGGGTTCTATGCTAGTAGTGCCTCCACCGTTGCTACAAGAAGCGTAATCATCGGATCTTGAAACGGGAGACACGTATGCAGACGGAAATTTGCAGTGAAAAGACGGAATTGGCATATCTTCTAATGAAAAGGGGTATGGCCTTTTCATGCCAACCATCTGTCGTAAACCATGCACAAATGTACATTAGCTTTATGATAAATTTTTATACTAAATTAAACACAGAGGTATGAAAGTATGAAACATATGCATATAGTCGAAAAGGGTTAAAAGAAAAGAGCAACAACACCTTCTCTTCATCGGGCCACAATGGTTGGTAGTTGTTGCCACAATAGCTTTGGTTTGAAGGGGGCTCAATCTGAAAATTCATTACAGACGACGAAGACGACGACAATGAAGTGTTTGCAGAAACATTCACCTACAAATAGTTAAAACTTAAAACACTTCATTTCATTTCAAACCCAAAATAATCTAAAAGCATACACGAAAAAGAAAAAAACAAAAAAAGTTTACCATCGATGACGAACATGACTGCTGCAAGTGCTGTGATCTTTGCAGCATTAGATTAGGGGTGGGAGGCCAAATCGGCGGGTTGGATTCGTAAGGCAAACCACCAAGATTTCCTGAAAACGGTGCAGGTGCAGCGTATCTAGGGTGGTCCATCCCATAACTTTGACTCTGCTTCTCACCATCACTCCATAACCTAGACCAATTACCAACACCACCACCAACACTGATCAAACTCGTCGCTTTAGACGCAGAACTAGCATTCCCACCATCCGTTTTCGCAACCAACGGATGGTGATTAGGCGGCAAAGGCGGTGGCGGAGGGATCGAAGGCCTAAAGTTAGCAACTTTTTGAACACTAGCCAAATTGGAACAGGAACTAGTCGGCGAAACAATCGAATTATGTGTCAAAACACTTGCATCTTTCTTCTGATGTTCTTCAGATATGATCTTTTCAAGCTGAGCCACACCCATTCCTCTTTGAGGCACTTTCTTATGCTTCAACTTCTTAGAACTACTACTCCTATGACCACCACCACCACCGGTACCACCCGTACCACCACCCGTACCGCCACCACTACTATTACTACACCTAGAGATATGCTCTTCTTGAGCCATTGATCACTGCCATCTAAATCACAATAATATTTCTTTTGAAGAAGACAGAAACTCATATAAATCAATCTAGAACATTAAATTTCATGAGAATAAAGGGAAATGTGCATCTAAACGTACAGATCTCCATAGGTTACAGAGAATTAAAGCATTGAAGACGAAATGATCATACTGTAAATGGGGTGATTGAGTATCTGAAGCAATAAATTTAGGTAAAGAAAAGTGAAAATAAATCTAAATAGTTTGTGAAATTTAGGCATGTAATTAGTCGCCCAAATCCTCGCTCTAATTGATAGACCAACTCTGGGTCGCTAAGATCTACACTCTCTCTCACATTCCGCCATCAATTTCGTATTGTTTTTGGTTTGGATCTTCATTTTCCTTTTTCTCAATTCTTGTTATATATATAGAGCCATACCTTATAAAGGTGACAACTTTCAATATTCTCTAATCATCCATTGTATATAATATAATATAATTAGGTTATTACCCGGGATTGCTTCCCGGACTCGAGAAACTTAGTTATATTAATTATTCTTTGTTATTAATACAACATCATTACAATAAAAATGTGAGCAGTGGGTGTTTTTCATTGTAATTCTAGTTTTCATTTGATAATTTAATTCTATAATTAATTAACCACATCAACAATAAAAAGGTGAGTGGCTGTTTTTTAGGGAAACCAATGATGGTCAATATCAGTGGATGTCAAGAATAAAAATGTGAGCAGTGGGTGTTTTTTAACAATCAGTGGATACCCAACAGTGATTGAAAAACTGATGTTTGGTCAGTCAATGGTCAACATGAAGAATGAAGAAACAGAAGTTGTCTTTCAGAAGTGGATAACATTTAACAATCAAATTTTTAACGAAAACAGTGGTTGTAACTGACTTTTAAGGATTAATGTTCCCCCTGCAATAGATAATGCCAAAACTCTTCATTATTCTGAATTTTTATTGTCTCATCAAAAGTTCCTTAACTTGCCCTTTAAATTGCAATTCAAAATCTAAGGAACTTGTATCATCCTCATCCCTGCAAAGTGTAAGCTCAAGGAGATCTTGTATCCTGTTTTATTAAAGTAATTAAATTTTAGAAATAATATGCAAAGCAGGGAAAAAAAGAGAAAGAACGTCAATTTTAAATTACCATTTTGCATATTTTGAATTTCAAAATTAATGATATTATCAGTAACTACTGATCTGATTTGAAAGCAATTGTCATGATGACTTTTCTAATTTTTATTTTAACTTTAATTAAGAGATAATAACCGTCAATTTGAAATTCACATTTTGCATATTTTAAATGTCCAAATCTCAAGAAATTAGCATTAATTACTTATTTGATTTGCAACAAATAGTCATCAAGAACTTTTTTTTTATTTTTTAATTTAACTTTAAATGTTATCATGAAAACAATGTTGGATGAACTCTTATCTCATTGGCATGTAACGATTAGGTAAAATGGTAATTTCATTGTAATTCTAGTTTTCATTTGATAATTTAAATCTATCACTAATTAACACCATCAATAATAAAAATGTGAGCAGTGGCTGTTTTTTAGGGAAACCGCTGATGGTCAATATCAGTGGATGTCAACAATAAAAAAGTGAGCAGTGGCTATTTTTTCCTATCAGTGGATACCCAACAGTTTTTGAAACACTGATGTTTGGTCAGTCAGTTGTCAACACGAAGATTGAAGAAACAGAGGTTGTATTTCAGCAGTGGATAACTTTTAACAATCAAATGTTTGAACCAACACAGTGGTTGTAACAGGCTTTTAAACAGATGTTAGGGCTTAAACAGATGTTTCGCCTTATATATCAGTTGTCTGGACTTAAACAGAAGTTTGACCTTAAACAGATGTTTGCCCATAAACAGAAGTTTGGCCATAAACAGATGTTTGGCCTTAAACAAATGTTTGCCCGTAAACATATGTTTGCAAAAAAAGACCAATTTCAAGAATACTATACCCAAACAATCAAAATGAGGAGCTTAATAATCATCCAAGTGTACTTGATTTTTAGTTATTAGTATAAAGATGAAACAACTGTTCAATTTATAGTACAAATCAAACCACTAAAGTGATGTGATAAATACTGTTACATATAAACACTGTTGTGATAAACACTGTTACATATAAACACTGATGTCATAAAAATTGTTACATATAAAACACTGAGGTGATGACATTTAACAACCTAACAGACTATAAAACACTGATGTGAAAAACACTGTTACATATAAACATTGTTAACATAAACAAAAGTAGAATAACTAATGTTGATGCTGAACCACTGTTGTTGTTGGACAGTGGTTCACCTTTGGTTGATCAGGCCTTTGGTTCATCAGTGCTTGTCTTCAACAGGACTTTGGTCTTCAACAGTGGTTTGGTCTTCAACAAAGTAAAACTTATTGTAAGATTAAAACATTCAATGACTTACAGTACATGGGTCCAAATGATCTCAATCATGCACTAAAATTCCTATACTCATCTGAGATTGTCTTCCGCTCCACCATCTTAATTCGTCTCTCCACAACTTCAATTGTAAAGAAAAGGGCAAAAATCAAATACATGACTAACACAACCTCATTGAAAGTGGGACCGTAAATGAGTACCATACCGAATAACAAAAAGGGATGAAGCCTAAACTTTTGGGCTGGTATCACCTATCAACAGACCTGAAAACAAAATCAGTTTCTAAACAATGACTTCATGAAACTGAAAATCATTAAAGCAAACACAAATTAAGTAACAACCAACCTTAATTCAAAAGCCTGCAAATATAAAAGTGCCACATTTCCAACAATGAATTTACCGTCCTTCTCCTTCTCCTTCTCTTTCACATTTTCATCTCCTCAACAACGGTCCGACAGAGGTTGCTTCTAATCAACAAACTCTATAAAATAATAATAATAAAAAAATAAGCATAAAATCTATATATTCTGCTTGGATTGCTAGAATAATAGTATGAAAGTTGAAATAAAAACAGAGGATCAAGAAACATAGGAGCATCAAAAAATACTAACATGGGTGAATAAATCAACAAAACAGCTTGTGAAAGACATAAACTACAAACATATCAAAATCAGTCAACTCGTAATCACATGATACAACAAAGCAAGCATCTGAATAAACAATAACAAAGGAAAGACAAAATCAAAAGCTACAAACAGAGTTATTCGTATATTTCATATATATACAATAATAAAAACATTATTACAACATACCAGTGTCACCGATTAACAGGAGCTTGTACAAAAGGGTTCATCGAGTACGATAAGAAACCCTAGGAGATCTGCTTCTTCTTCTGAGGGTACAAAAGGGTTCATCGTGTTAAGTATGAGAAAATAGATAAAACGAAATGAAATTTCTGAATGAAAAAATAGATCTTACATGAATGTTCTGTTCTTCAACTACTCGACGGTACATGATTTAGGGTTTCAAACGCAGATGTATACAATAGAAGTAACATTTGTGGACGTTGTTGAAGAGATGGAAATGTGAAGAAGGAGAATGATGAACATCAGAGAGAAAGTGAATCTTTTATGGAAAGGTGAAGGAGAAGAATGAAATAGCGTTTGTGAAAATGTGAGAATAAAGGGCAGTGGTTACTGTTGGGCGGGAAAAGGGGAAAAACGATGCCCTAATTAAATGACACGTGGCCCAAATCACTTTAATTTATTATATATAATAGATAATAGATAAGTTTATTAAAAAAAGTTTATTACTATTTTCGGTCTTTAGGTTTGCTAGAAACAAGGGATATTGGATTTATATAACTTTAACTTTTACCAATTAGTCGATAATACTTCAAATTATCGATTTGTATCACAACACTTCGAACTTTCAACTTATTTTCCTCTGACACTCCCAAATAACTAAACCCTAACTCAGTTAGTTTGTTGCTGAGGTGGCATATGATGCGGCATTTTTTGATGACGTGGCATCCAACATGGCATTTTTTGCTGACATGGCACTTTTTGCTGACATGGCATCCAGTGTGGCATTTTTTGTTGGTATGGCATCCGATGTAGCACATGTTTAGTGATGTGGCATCTGACATCAGCTAACTGGGTTAGGGTTCAGTTAGTTGTGAGTGTGAGTGGAAAATAAGTTGAAAGTTGAGGGTGTAGTCATGGTTGCAGAAATCGGCGCCTAGGCGCTAGGCGGCCACTTACTGCCTAATTTTGAGCTAGTCGGTCAATTAATCGGCCATGGTCAAACTCGGTCAAAGGCGGTACCTAGGCGGTCAAAAATCGGCTTAATCGGACTATATTAATCGGTCAAAATCGGTCCTAGGCGGTCAAAATTGGTCGAAATCGGTCAAAATCGAACCATACTATCTGAAACTTGAAGTATTTATGTGAATTTTGAAGTATTATTTTTATATTATTGGGTATACATATATATATATATATAATTTTGAAAAAATACATATAAAAATCCCATTCCGATTAATCCCTAGGCGGTACCTCACCGCCCGACTAGCGCCTTCTACAACATTGGGTGTAGTAATACAAATCGAAAATTAGGAGTGTTATCAGTCAATTGGTGAAAGTTCGGGTTATTTAAATCTAATATCCCTAAAAATAACTATTATAATCCAATAGTTTAAATATTGCCAAAACAGTACTCGTGGTTTCATTCACTAACTTCATCCACTTATTCCGTCAAGTATGTGTAAATTAGACCGAGTGTATTGGGTTAGCGTTGATGTACACCTTAGATGATAGGGGCGTCAAACACTGTCGTTTGCAGGATAAGACTAAGGGCATGTTTGGCTAAGCTTATTTTGGAGCAACTTATAACTTATTGACTTTTTGGAAAAGTAAATAAGTCAGGATGGAGTGACTTATTTACTTTTCCCCCTCACATAATAAGCTAACCCAAACACCTTTTAACTTTTCAAAAAGTAAATAAGTCAATAAGTTGTTAAAATAAGCTTTGCCAAACATGCCCTAAGGTGCTGTTTGTTTTTGCAGACATAAACTGTCTGCAAGCTGATTTCATCTGTTTGCATGTCTGCAACTGAAGATGTGGTCTGAAGCTCTTCAAGCTGAAAATATAAGACTGTTTGTTTTTATAAATTGATACTGTCTGTACAAACTACATGAACTTTGTTTTATTTTCCAAATCAAAACATCCTAAACCATCCAGCAAACATCTAACTTATGAAATTAGAAACGTTACTTTACATGGTTAAGCATATAATCTAGTCATTTCCAAACACTACACACACACAGCATATTCAAATTAAAAGATTATAATAAAGATATATCACCAAAACACTAATGATCATATAATTTGAAAAGACAACCAATTAAACAAGATAAACAGCAACATACATATCTAAACATTATGAAAACTCAAAGGGTAGTTTGAAAATCTGTTGATATTGACAAACAGATCCTGCTTGTACGTGGTATTGTCATCCTCTTTTGAAAGCACAACCAATTAAACAAGAGAAATAGCAACATACATTTGAAGTGAGAAAAAATTAGGGTTTAGAATAGAAATGATACCGATTGGAACAAAAGGATTTCTGACTCGCTTTTTCTCAGGAAACAGGTTTTCAAGCTCGGGATTGGCTCCCATATTTGGAGGTACCGAAACTCCGTTCGTCGGAGATGTGTCAGCTACCGTAAGGAGAGGGAGCGGTGGTGGGTGAAGGGTGAAGGGGCGGAAGGAGAGGGAGCGGTGGTGGTGAAGGGGCGGTGGTGGGTGAAGGGGCGGTGGTGGTGGCAGACGGAGGCGACGGCCGGCAAAGAGGTCTTCATGGTTTTGTGTGGAACTGAGAAGAAGAAGAAGCAGAGGATGCTGGAGATATTGGTGAAGATGTATGAAGCAAGGGTTCAAAGCTTTTATTTTAAGATGATATAAGCCATTTTCAGATCTGTTTTAAAAAAAAAAAAACAAACAGTCTTCAAGGGAAATGTCTGCGCGCGACAATGGTTCCCTTGAAGATGTTTGAAGAAAAAACAAACACCCCCTAAGTATAGTAGGTTGACAACCATATTTAAATAAAAATAATAGTATTTCACCTTTTATTAAGAAACCATTACACTTTTAGGGAAAAGTTAGTGAATGAAATCACGGTTCTACAATAAATCTGGTTTTTTTTATCTTTGTTTTAAAATTGTGATTTACTTACCTAGATTTAAAATTACAAATCACTTTTAATTACGTATCGTGCTTTTTACCAAAATTGTATTTTTACTTTCACGTAATTAGCACAAATTGTATTTATAATGTTAAGCAATTTAATATGTGATGACAACTCAGAAAAGACATGTTACTTCGTGTAGATGTTTCATATTTATTATGTTTGATGTTATTGTTGTTTTATGTGTTACATGTTATATCTATTTTGCTACTTAATTAATTATTTGGTGTTCTTTTTTGAAAATGATAAGTTGAAGTTTTGTTCAAAATCTCTTAGAGTACGATGGCATTGAATTCTAGATTTAATTCCATAACATTTTGGTTCGTGAAATGAAAGTGATTAATCTATTTCATGGTGTGTCTGATAAAGAAAATTTAGAAACGGTGATCCTTCGTCCATTAAGATATTAAATGAAAGAGTATTACTTAAAACATACATAATGTTAACATAATTAGCATTTAATGTTTAGATAACAATACGGAGACACTTTATTTTTTTTTCCTTTTTTAATGGGAAGGTATATCAAAGAAATTTAATTTTTTTAGTATTAATAAGCGGTGCGTAAAGTAGTCCTTTCCTCTATAGCAAGATGTTTTTTTTAACGGTAAATTTTGGATCAATAACGGACCATCAGAGTATCATCGTGTTACCAGTGGAACCATCTGATCATATCCATCTCCACTAGGCATAATACCTATACACCAATTCAGGAGAAAACCCGATAAATATAGGAAAAACCCCCATTTGAGAATCGAACTCAGGACTTATTGGTCCCAAACCCTTATCCCACCCTCAAGATGATACTAGACTATAAAGTCATGGGCCCTCTGTAATAATATTGAATGCTAGTGAAATTCTATTGTGCATTGCAGTGGGATTCGATTATAGTAAGAACACTTGGAATATATTGATCGAAAAGAGAAAACCAATAAAATAAAGTTGTGACACGCACAAGAGGATATCGACATGTGTTTTACATTGATAGAAACCATAAAAGTAAATATCGGTAATGGTTCTGATAGTACAGATACCCGTACCGATGTTGTTGGGTTGAAATTGATATAGTTCGTCATAAAACTGGTACGTTATCGGTAACTCGCAGTAGCTTATGATACAAAAAAAAAGACATTGTATTTTGATTACAACAACATTTTCAATATTGCTCAGCCGGATTTGGAACACGGTTTACCCCCAAAACCATATAAACGAATACTGGTACTTCTACTGTAGTTGTTTGAAATAGTTCGTCATAAAACTGGTACGTTACCGGTAACTCGCAGTAGCTTATGATACAAAAAAAAAGACATTGTATTTTGATTACAACAACATTTTCAATATTGCTCAGCCGGATTTGGAACACGGTTTACCCCCAAAACCATATAAACGAATACTGGTACTTCTACTGTAGTTGTTTGAACGGTATTGGTTCGCAACGGTACAAAACAAAAAAAAATCAAATATATTTGATCCGTTCAATTGTGGAAAAAAAATATCAAAGCATTGATAAATTTAAGCACGTCTGGATGGTATATTCGGGAATTTATTAAACGTTACATTATATAACAACTATCGAACCTTTTTTTGAAGGCACAATGCATGAAATAGATTAATTACTTTCATTTCTTCGGACCATGGAATACGACACCACACATAACCGAACGTCACCGATACAACATGTATAGACCATATACTTCATAAAACGACACGTAATGACAAAATACGTTAAAATACAACCCGTATACGCATCGAAAAGGCAAAACCTAAAATTATGAAATTTTGAGTTTACCCCTATATGGATCGTATAGGTCAAACTGGGTCGTATATTACCATTATACCACTCTTATTGGTCTATATGAGTCGTATAATGGGTCTCGTATTATGTTAGTACGCCTCCTTTTTTCAAGACACGACACCACTATACGAGTTGTATAGGCCAATACGAGTCGTATAATGGTATTATGCGGCCATGTTTTGACCTATACGATGCGTATAGGGGTAAACTCAAAATTTCATAATTTTAGGTTTTTGTCTTTTCGATGCGTATACGGGTTGCATTTTGACGTATTCTGTCATTACGTGTCGTTTTATAAAGTATATGGTCTATATGTGCCGTAACGGTGACATTCGGTTACATGTGGTATCGTGTTTTAGGATTACGTGTCATTTTGTTTTAAATTCACTTATACTCTTACGTGTCGTGTCGTACCGTATCATTACTTGACATATTTTGTCGTTACATGTCGTATTATGACGCATATTGTCTGTATGTGTAGTATTGTGGTGTATATTGTCCATACGTGTCGTATCGGTGACGTTCGGTATTGTGACGTTTATTGTCTGTATGTGTCGTATTTGGTGTAGATTGTCTGTACGTGTCGTATTATGACGTATGTTGTCTGTACTTGTCATATTATTGTTTATTATGACCGTACAATGTCGTATTTAGCCGTATATTGTTGGTTACCTGACGTATTGTATCATTATACAAACGAAAAACACTTGAAATACTATACTAAACTATAGTATAGTATAGTATAGTACAGTACAGTACAGTACAGTACAGTACAGTTCAATACAGTATAGTACAGTACAGTATAGTACAGTACAGTTCAATACAGTATACTACAGTACAGTATAGTACAGTACAGTATAGTATAGTACAGTATAGTATAGTATATTATAGTACAATATAGTATAGTATAGTATATTATAGTACAATATAGTATAGTACAGTACGGTACGGTACAGTACAGTACAGTACACTATAGGTGTAGTATAGGTCCCGTATAAGTCTATAGGTGTAACATAGATCTCATATATGCTTATAGTTGTGGTATAGTATATGTGTAGTATATAGTATAATATAATAAACTATAGTATAAATGTATTATATAATACGATTATAACATAGATACTATAGTATAATTATAGCATAGTAAAATAAACATGTACCAAACATATAATACATGATAAATTTAAAAAAATGTTTTTGTTTTAAAAAATAAAGAATTATTTTTACTAAACATTGTTAAAACTATAGATTATTGCATAAAAAAATCAATACGAGCCGGTCTAGTCGCCGCCAGACAAGAACCGACATCTGCAGTTTTAACTTTTGACTTTTGTATGTATACGACCTGTATAGAAATTAAAAGGTGTCCAAATAGATGAAGAATCAATTGAGAATGCTCTTCAACTGGGTTATCAACTTCCACTTCTATAACATTTGACAGGTTTCTTTTTATTGACAATGATCTATTTAAATGTAGAACATTCAATAGGTAATTTTATTGAATGGTATTTTAAACTGCATTCAGTTGAGCATTAATATTGAAATATAAGGTATGTACAATCTATACTATCTATAATAAGAGATTATTGGCTGATGTAAATCTGCCTATGTGTCAATTCCTAAGGTATGCCACTTGTCAATGATGATGTCATAATTTCGATTTACAATTTACAAAGACAAATAATCTATAAATCTGATATTTATTTTTATTAGAATTAATTAGTGGTTTTTTTAGGCGGGACAATTTAAATTTTAAAATTAAACAACTGACCCATAAAAACCTCTCTCTAAAATTCAAAATTAGAGCTTCACTTTCAGAAATCAATCCATTTATCTCTCAACTCTCTCTCTAAAATTGAAAATCTGGGTTCCAATTAATCCACCGTCCCCTGCCACCACCGTCACTCCTTCATCCGTTTTGGCTCATCCAGGTTTCTTTTGATATTCACTTATTGTTATTTTTCACGATTCTAATTCAAATCACAATATTCAAACCCTTATCTGTTTAGAACTCAAGAATCAGTGGTTTTTAGGCAACTGTCCTTTCTACTTCAAAATCGGAGCATGTAGGCATGGCGATCGGTGCTCCAGACACGAAACCTAGCGTGAGCCCTACGTTATTGCTGTCTATTATGTACCAGCGGCCTGATATGATCACTCCTGGTGTTGATGCGCAACGAAATCCTATCGATCCGAGAAAAATACAAGATCACTTTGAGGTATATTACGAGTTTGAGTTTGTTTTAACTGAATGATTGATTTTGTGTTATGTTTGATGATAATTGGAATGTTAGGGTTTGTGATGTGTGTGTTGCTGTGTCGGTAGTCATTAACATTGAATCGCAATTAGATTTTGAGTTTACTTTTTTTGTTTTAATTGATTGATTGATTTTGTGGTGTGTTTGATGATAATTGCAATGTTAGGGTTTGTGATCTGTGTGTTACTATGTTGGTAGCGATTATCATTGATTTGCATATAAATTTTGAGTTTAATTTTGTTTGTTTTCATTGATTGATTGATTTTGTGCTTGTCTGGTGACTGTAATGTTAGGGTTTGTGATATGTGTGTTGTTGCGTTGGTAGTGATTACGTTTGGTTAGTACCTCGCCTTCCTTCTCTATTTCTATCCATTATCAAGTTTCTAAATCTCTGTAATTTGTTCAATATATCGGTTTCTGAAATCTATATAGACATTACAAATTTTGTAAATTTCAGATGTAGTCTTTTCAAGTGCAGTTTGTACATCTCGCGGCTTCAGTTATCCTGTTCGACTTGGATTCAGACGAGCTTTAATAGCCATAAACAACGTACTCGACACATCCCCAATGTAAGTCAAGATCCTTATCGTATTTTGTTAATCTGTTATTTATAGCTCATCTTCTGTACTTATATTTGATGTTTATGATGTTTTGATGATGATTTAGAGGAATTTAAAATTGTATGATAAGAATTTGAGGCAGCAGTGCATGCTGCTACTGCCGTCAATCATTGCAAAAACGTTTGGAAAGTAGAAAGAATTCCGGTCTGGTTTCCAATGATGATGCGAAGCTAGCGTCTTCAGCTGTCTCAATAGCAGCCGCTTCTTCTGTTGCTAAGTGGTTGTTGCTGCTGCTAGAATCGCATCAGACGTTGCAGAACAAGCAAGATTGATGGCTGACAAAGGTTTTTTTTATCAAAACGATTAGGTTTAAACACTATTGGTTAAAATAGTGTTTTAACCCGAAAAAAGTGAAACCACTGTTTTCAGTTAAAATATTGTTTTGAAATCACTTTTGGGTTAAAACAGTGTTTGAAATCACTGTTGTGTTAAAACAGTGTTTTGAAACCACTTTTGGGTTAAAACAGTGTTTGAAGCCAAAAGTGATTTCAAAACACTGTTTTAACAACATTGTTTTAACCCAATAGTGGTTTCAAACACTGTTTTAACCCAAAAGTGATTTCAAACACTGTTGGGTTAAAACACTGTTTGAAACCACTGTTGGGTTAAAACAGTGTTTGAAGCCACTGTTCGAGCTGCTGCATTATTAATTATTTAGCTGCCGTTTTCATGATTTGGAGCATTTCAGTATTTCAGATATGATTACTCTTAATATCCACTTTTTTTTTCTTGCAAAAAGTGATGCTGAAGAAGAATGCCCATTTGAAGCTCTCATGGTTCTGGAATATTGAGGTGTTCATACACATGTTGGCTGGAAACAAACAGGTCTTTATTTTCTATGAACAACAAAGAAAGACTTTCAAAGATGAAGAAGGTAAGTGTACATTTTTGCAGGTAAGATCTCTCATTTCAATGTTGACCAATGTATTTGGCAAAGGTCTGTTTTATGTTTGAAACCTCTGTTTGTTGTGAACAGATGTTTCAAACCACTGTTGGGTTAAACAGTGTTTTGTGAAGAAAAAAGTGGTTGAAACCACTGTTGGGGTTAAAACGGTGGTTTAAACCACTGTTGGGTTAAAACAGTGGTTGAAACCACTGTTGGGTTAAAACGGAGGTTTGAAACCACTGTTGGGTTAAAACGGAGGTTTGAAACCATTGTTGGGTTAAAACAGTGGTTGAAACCACTGTTTGGATGTGTGTTGAAAGTGTTTGGATGTGTTAAAAGTGTATGATACTTGATTAGTCAATAACCACAGCCAGTTAATCAGGTGTAAAGTTTGCTTTGTAGAATAGTGTTTTGATGTACTTCCGCCGTTTGGAGCAGTAATAATCATAACAATTATCGAGTCTTCAACATTTTTTTAAATGGGAGTAAAAGTCTCAATTTAGATTAAAAGGGAGCAAGGGGCAGACATGCTATATGTTTATAACATTTGTTTTTGAATATATTATACTTTTTTAAGAAGAGACGTGTAAGTGCATACTATATGTTTTGAATATATTATAGATTTTTAAGAAGAGACATGTAAGTGCACGTGCCAATTTCTTTAGGTACTTTGGTGTTTCTATGTCAAGGGTGTATTAGATGTAATTCGAACTTTGTGGCCAGCCTCCTGTTGGTCGCTTTTTATCTATTTAAAAATTCTTGTTATTCAAATTTTTTCATTATACACAACAATTGGAATTTAAGTTGATATATCATGAAGTCATGAACTATAGTTATTAGTGCTGATATATTTGATTTTGTGTATTTTATTGGTAGTTGGAAATGATGGCCCTCTTGCTTTACTCAAGATTCTCATTAACTTTGTATGGTATCATCTTATCGCAGGAAAGAGGCCAATGAAGATGAGAATGAAAGCATATCCTATACATGAATTGATATAAATTGGGTGTCCTATAATTAGTTACCAAATCAGGTTCATTTAGACACCTTCATTAACTTTTCTTTTCAATGCCTCATGCATCTTAAAAATGTTGTATTTATAAGTTTAGTTTTTTCTTAGAATGATTCTCTTTATGCTTTCAATGTGTAAGTTTTTGCATCATATTTTTAGATTCAAATATGTCTTAGTGTCATCATCAATTTTTAGATTCTCTTTATGTCAAACGGTTGTGTTTTTATTTCAAACTCAACAAGACCTGTTTCAAAAATAATTGAATCGGATCCTATTAGCTAAATATTAACTCAGTCGTTTATCAGACTCAACTTGAACTCCCCCCCTCCATCATTTCGATCAATCGAATTTAAGGTAAACTTTCTATGAATGTAATTTCAACTTTGTTCAAATGTGTAGATTATGAGCCAATAAACAAACATATATCACTAATAACCTAGGGGATAAACAGCGACCACTCAACTGTTGTACATCGAATAATTGTTAGTTCTTTGCAGATTTGATTGTATCTGGTGATTAGCAGTGTGGTAGTCTAAGGGATTGCTTTGTCATCTTTTAACGCATGAATACATTAAGTTATCACAGGAAAAAATGGTTTGTCTGTAGTGGTAATCATTGAGGTTGAAGATTTCGGCATATTCAATCATGAGAAGCCACCACCTGCGGCCGCTGCCATATGGATTTGTGTCGGTTTCTCTCTCACACAGTTGCCGATCAACTGGCGAAAAATGTGGATTTAATGTTCCGCCATTTGTGAGTGTTAATCATCTGTTTGTTTATTTGTTATAATAGTGTTTGTTTGTTTGTTATAATAGTGTTAAATGTGGATCAAAATCATGTGTGTGCGTAAATCGTAATGATGCAGACATGTTTGATCCGATTTCTCCAACGAGAAGCTTGAGCTAGATCTTCAACATGATGGAGAAACAGTTTGATCGCATAAATATGACAACCCGTGCGGACATCCGTTTAATCGCATACTCAAACGAGCTTGTAAATGGAGAAACAGTTTATATCTCTTCAAATTATCTCCCAATAAAGGCTTTGCACTTTGAACCTGCTGGACATTCCTATCATGATGTTGCACTTAGTACACTTACATAATTAAAATATATAGTGAGATGTGCATGCTTATCGTATCATTTGTCATACTTCTTTTTAAATGCAGGATGATTCGTACTTGGAAAGTTACATTAGCACCATTGGGGTTGACTTTGTAAGTGATTCTCAATTGACCTTTTAGTTTGACTTTGACCAGATTGCTATTTAAGAGAATCGTTATTTTACCAGTTTTCGACTTTCGTATTTATTTTGTAGAAAATTTGCACTGTGGAACAAGATGGCAAAACAATTAAGCTTCAAATTGTAAGCTTCTAACTCTGAAGCTGCTAAACAGGCGAAAAAAGACGAAATCGAAAACCGGTTTAAAGCATGTTGTTAACGCGGACCATATTCAGAAAGATGGTGTGGTTAAAGTTAACATTAACGACAGCCAACAAAACGGGTCTGTAAAAGTCAAAGTCAACGGAAGCGTTACGAAAAGTAATTTCGAGAAAAAGAGAAACCTTGGGGGAAAGAAGAGATTGAGCTTTTGAGGAAAGGAATTGCGAAGTATCCGAAAGGAACTTCTAGACGATGTGAAGTGATATCCGAGTATATAGGCACGGGTCGATCCGTTGATCAAATTTTAAAAGCAACAAAAATCGTTCTATTACAAAAACCCGATTCCGCTAAAGCTTTTGATTCGTTTCTTGAAAAACGAAAACCGGCAGTTACCATTTCATCTCCTCTTACAGCTGGCGAAGAGATAGTGGGGGTTTCGTCTACATCTACGTTTAAGTCTACACCCACTCGACCCGATGTAACTCAACCGAAACCAAGCCAAGATGTAGACAAAGTAGAACCGGTTGGTTCAAGTTCAGACCAGGATGTATGGTCTTCTGTACAGGAAACGGCACTGGTTCAAATTCAAACCAGGATGTATGGTCTTGTGTTAAATTTACCTGCCATGTTTATAGCATAATCAAGTTAAACACAAAACTCTTTCCTACTTTATACTTAGTACTTTCTACCCTATGATATTAAATCTATCACTTTTTACAAATGTGACACTATTTTAATCACGTTTCTTAAATCAATTCATTTCTCCAGAGGTATGTTAGTTGGCTACATCACATAGTTGGCTACAGAATGCCCTCTCCTACTTTATACATAGTACTTTCTATACATACTGTCTTTAACAGTATTGACTTTCATTTTAGACAACATATTATCAATTAGTTAGGTTATTTCTATATCAAACCTTAGCGAATAATTTTTTCGTAACACAGTAATAAAATTTTTATGTTCTAACACATATTGGCTTTAACATTGTTTTATAAAGATATGTAACTAAATACAAACAATTTAAATGATGTATTATAATCTATTTCGATGGTTGTTAAAGCTACCCGTGTGGTCACACGGGCCCTACACCTAGTTATCTTTATAGATTGTAAAATTGTTAAACAATAGTTTCACTTGTTTGCGAAGGAAACTTGCATCTCAAATCAAATCTTATCTAGAAAGCCAGTATCTTAATAGAGAATATTTTATTGAACGTGTAAATTCACATGTGAATAATATATCAATACATATATATGGGAGTAATATATATACTTGCCAAATTCTAAAACCACATGCAAGTGCGTTGTTCTTACAAGAATAATTAGGTTTAAATAACTTCGCCGCGTTGCGGCGACTTTCTTTTGTTATTTAGTCTGTGTTTACATGTGTTTTGAAATCACTACGAGCGTGTTGTACGTGAAAGGAACTGCCGACAAGAATAAAACGAAAATGTAGAAAAAAACACTAAAAGATAACCAAAAGAAAATCAACCAAAAAAGTTGTATGGTAACGATGTTGTTCGTATGAAACCCGTGGTCAGAGATGAGCAAATTGTTATGGGTACCGATACCAAATTTTTCGAACCGAAAGATCTTAAGTACCAATTCGGTACCAACTTTTGACGTTCCTGGTACCGCTTCACTACCGTTTTTAACTTCATATACCGGTACCGTAACCGGTATTTTTGGTATCAGTACCGATTCTGTGTCGGTTGGCACCGAGCTCATCCCTACCCCTGAAGCTAAAAAAAGAAAAAATTAAAAGTTGAAGAAAAAAAAAAAAAAGTTGTACGATACCGTTGTTCGTACGGTAACCGTGATCAGGGATGAGCAAATGGTACCGGGTAGCAGCACTGAATTTCCCGAACAAAAAAAATTCCAATATCAATTCGGCACCAACTTTTGGCATTTTCTGTATTAGTGCCGGTTTTTACCTTCATGTACTGATACCGAACAGAACCGTACCAGTATTTTCGATACCAGTACTGTTTCGATACTGATTAACACCAAGCTTATCCCAACCCCTGATATTAAAAACAGAACCGTACCAGTATTTTCGATACTAGTACTGTTTCGATACTGATTAACACCAAGCTTATCCCAACCCCTGATATTAAAAACATGATTAAAGTTAAAAAGTAAAGAAAATAACTATTATTATAATATCAAAATAATAAAAGTATTAAAAAGCTATATATTATTATAATATTAAAATCATTATTCATTTCAATTCGTTTAATAATATATAATATATAATAACACTAATAATAATTATAATAATAATAATTGTAAACAAACTTTTTTAAAAGGTAACTTCATAATACCAGATTACCAATGATAACTATTATTCTTTGGAAGATCTATTGTAATTACTGTTGTTCTTTCTTTAAGCACAAATTTTACTAGTAACATCTACATCATTGCACTTAGTTTTGTATACATATTTAATAATAAAAAAGTGGATTGGTATGTTAAATAAATAATGACATGTAATTAGGGGTAACTAGGAGTGGAGGTGTTTTGGAAAAGCTTCGGTTTAATTCTAGGGTAAAGCAATCAAGATGGAGTAAATGTCTTGAATAACTTATAAGTTTATTATCTAAAGTAGGTAATTTTGATCTTATAATTATCTCGATAAACATTGGCACTCATTAGGGTAACTGGGTAAGCATCAAACGAGAAGACCGACTATCGTGAACCATTCCTTTTCTCAATCTTAATACACTTAAATATGAAAAAAATATATATATATAAATGTAATGGCCATTGTTTCTCAATCCAAGCTATAAAAAATATACACTGCATAGTTTGATTATTCGTTTATGTATGTAAACAAAACGAAACTAAAACAATATCAAAAAAACTAATTAATTTGATGGGTCCTTATGCACAAAATTTTTAAAATATGAGTTTTCTCGATCTTAATAAATTCGAATAAAAAAAAATTATAAATGTAATGGTTATTGTTTCTCAATCCAAATTATTAAAAAATAGTGTAAAGATCAAATACAAACGAGTTTTAATGTATAAAATATCTTTAGTATGAGAAGTGAATGAAACTTTTTATTTTTATTTTTTTCCATCTACTTAAGTATGATGTTTAATTGCAAAATGTAAAATTATGATTTTACACTATTAAAGTAATTATATAATTTTTGTAGTGCTTAATAAGATAGAAAAAAAAGGAAAAAAGAAAAGAAAAGTTTATCTCCTTCATTTCTCACGTTAAGCCAACTAGTAGGGTGCCCGCGCGATGCGGCGGGGGCGACACTTTGGATTGCGGCACTCGTTGCTGGTAGTTTTCTTATTTGTATATGATAACAGTATTGTGGTGGATATATGTCATAAGTGTTACACGTGGGAGCCTAACACTTATAATGTCTTGCAATGTTCGATCAACTGCCTCTATCGCCTGACGTTTCGCCATCGATGCCTCATCCCATATAATTAACTTGGAGGACCTAATTAGTTGACTTATAATTCCTAAAATTTTGGGACATAGTTTACTATTTATCTACTAAATATCGTAAATTAGTATTAAATAATTCCTAAAATTTTGGAATATAGTTTACTATCTATCTACTAATATCGTAAATTAGTATTAAATAATTCCTAAAATTTTGGAACATAGTTTATCTTCTATCTACTAAATATCAAAGTTATGTTTTGTTATAAAAATTAATAATAAATAAAGTATAGAAAAACTGTTTTAAACATGTAAAGATTCGTTTGTTAATAAAAAATACTAAACAAATGACAAAAGTATATTAGTTCAATCGAGATGTAAATTATAAGTGCAATAAAATAACATAAAACATAAACTTCAAATATAAAATAAACTTTATTATTCATGGGATAGTCTAGATCAAACAAAAACATCTGAAAATGAAAAAAACATAAAAACACTTGATATATTTCATCTAATTTCTCTTCTTTTTTTATCTGTTTTTCTTGTTTGTGCTCGAATCAGCAGTATCATCTAATTCATCTTCTTTCTCATCGTCCTCAGAATCATCTAAATTTATAACCTCGACCCATTTCCATTCAGAGAGTCTCTTAGATCTTTTCTTTTCTTTTGATTCTCATACTTCCGATCCTTAAAAAACAAAAATTTAATAAAAAAGTTAAAAAATGATTAAATAAATTTTATAAAAAAAACAAATATTGAATATAAAAATTTTAAAAAGATTAAATAAATTTTAAAATTACCTCTTTACTAAATTGACGTTGAAGATTAGACTTGTATGGACTGAACATTGCACCATAAGAAATAATTTCAACACTATTATCACCATCATCCTACAATAAAACACCAAATAATAACATAACAAACTTGTTAATATGAAAGATTATAAGCGAAAATATTACTTAAAAACTAACAAAAGCTTGTTCGACAAGTGACTGGGGTGTTTAAATTGGTGTGTTGAATCTGAAAAATCAAATAAGTTAGTATTCACATAAAAGTAAATAAAAGAAAACAATTATTCATTATTGCGATATAACAAAACTTATCATAGAACCGACCTTAGATTTTTCAATATCGCATGCTTGTTTTTTCGCATCAAGTGAATTCAGAACTGGCTCCATATTTTAAATCTGTTTAGCAATAGAAATGTAGAATTGTGAGTGTTTGCTATGTATTTATAGTAGTCCATTAGGGTTTAGTTTTAGATTGGTCATCCATTTATTTAGGAAGTTTGTTGTGAGTTTTAAGTTTTTAAAATAAGATGCACATATCATGTTTAGTTTGTTGTGGCATGTTTAATAGGAAGTTTGTTGTGAGTTTTATCTATACTATATTAAACATGTCACAACAAACTTACTCTGTACAA
The DNA here is from genome assembly GCA_030545235.1 of Helianthus tuberosus. Lineage (NCBI taxonomy): Eukaryota > Viridiplantae > Streptophyta > Magnoliopsida > Asterales > Asteraceae > Helianthus > Helianthus tuberosus. The sequence goes on from JARYGA010005771.1 coordinate 33,982, forward strand.
GTAAAATTAAGGAATATTTTAGTTTATTAATGTCGTTCAAAACAAAAAACTTGGGTAAAAAACAAATGTTAATGCACGGTAGCTAGGTAATGGTCAAAGCTGGCTTGGGTAAAAAAACAAATGTTGGCTTTAATCAATTGTACATTTACGCATCGGCTATTTGTACTTTATGAACGCACGGCGAAACTAAAAAAGACAACTATCGAAACGTTTAAAAAAATGTGCCGATCGTCATGGTACCTTCGGATTTTTTTAAAACATTACGGGTTGTAAGATATCGCAGGAATACATTAAAGAATTAAAGAGGGGGGGGGAGTGTAACTAATTACCCATAATTATGTTAAATGTCAAGGATTTAAATGTAATAGATTGAGGGACTAAAAAATAATTATGGTTTAAAAGACCACTTTACCCTCATTCTAGGGGTTTATTTATAAATAATGGGGGAAGAAGTTCTTAACTTTTGGTAATCCTTCTCTCATGTATTATAATATAGTATAGATTTATATGTTAAGACCCATTTGTACAATAATTTTACTCATAAAAAATATACACTACATAGTTTGATTGTCTGTTTATGTATGTAATCTAACATACATATGTATATGTATATGTAAACAATACGAAAGTGAAACAAATATCAAAAATCTAATTTGATGGGTCCTTATGTAGTTATGTACAAAAATTTAAAATATGAACCACTGATAAAAAAAAAAAAAATGACGAAGATTCGTTATGTGTCTTTTCGTAAAAGAAAAATAGTGTTCTAAAATCTAAAGTGGCCACTCAGCTACATGAAAGACGGTTAAGTAGTTCATGAATAAGATAATCTTTAAATTGTACCATTTCACAAAAGATGATACATTTTCATTTAGAAGGAACATCAATTTTAGTAATATCATTGTTAAAAGATAAACCTTACTTGTGTGCTACACTCATCATTTCAAAAGTTAACTCTTATAAAACTGTTTACATACACTAATTGTCGTAGAAGTTGACAAACAAATCGTCATTTTTCACCTAGTTGACCATCAAGTTGGTATCAAAGCTTCATCCAACTTTTAAGCTGTCTTTAGATGGGTTTGGGATTGAGATCAACTTGTATGAGTGTGTAGTTGTACAATCTGCATCTGATAACTCCTATAAAAACTTAACCAAAAATATATTCAGAAGCTGTTTGTTTAGCTCTTAATGAGCTTTTAATGGTTTAGACATCTTACTGGTTCAGCACTTAATAGTTCAGACTGTTTGTTTCGCGAGCAGCTGTCTGAATGGTTCAGACAAATCAATATAACAACGTATTGTATAAATCAATATTTATATGAAAGGATGTTAATGTTTAGTGACATTATCTTATAAGAATAAATGTTTTAGCTTTGTATGGTTACTTACACGTATGTAGGTTAGAAAGCTAAAAAAATAAAAATAAACATATAAGTTGGACAGAAAATGGATAACATTCAATGGGCATCATGCAAATCTTGATATATGCAAGGTTAATGGATTCGGCTTTCCAAAATGGACCCACATTGGCCATCTCTACCTTTATAAGTAGATAATA
>JARYGA010005772.1:0-48218 GCA_030545235.1 Helianthus tuberosus
AAATAAATTGTTCGTTGGTTTCTAGACTCCAACCTAGCTTGATTCATCAAACAGCAATCAATCATCCTAAGCACCTGTCACATACGTTAAAATATAGGTCAATACACATAGTGTAAAGGTGAGCATACAAGTTTGATAATAGCATAATAGAATTCGAAATCGTTTACGCATAACCAGCATGTACAACGTATAATGTGAAGCATGTAAGTTATCGACAAAGATCCTATCAATACCAATGACTGCGAGTTGACTGTGAGTAGCGAGTGCGCATCACATGTTCACCACTGCGAACACGTGAAGTATTGTCCTTAACAACCCCTGAGTGAACAGGTGCTGAGTCCAAACTATAGTACTATCGTTGCTAAGGCAGGTAGACAGTAATCAATGTGTAAACATAACAAACAAGCATTCATCGAGTCACGTATAACATGCGTTAGCGGTAAGCGTATAAATAGTGTTTGCATTGTGTGTTCGATGTGATTTAGAATAAGTAACGTATGTAACACCCAAAAGTGCATAAAGCAAAAAGGGATCGAGTATACTCACAGATTGTGTTTAACAACTAAACACTCTCTTGGATTGAAGGGAGCGCTGAGAGAGATTAGTCTGAACAGTTAACGATAGCATAAACGATAAGCGGCGCGTAAAACAGTGAAAGGTAACCAAGTATCGGATGGTAACCCAATCGGATGGCAATCAGATCGGATGGCCATTCGATTGGATTGAAACCCCGTTTGGTGAGGATGTGTTTGAGTATGATGGTTTGCCCTTTGAGGTTTTCGTTGTAGCATTTTGAAAATAGAGAAGTATCTCTACCCTTCAGGTCGATCGATCGAACGGTCATTCGATCGGACGGCGATCCGATTAGCGAGGCTTCTCAGTTGAGAACAAGTTCACAGCAGGACGGTCACTCGATCGGATGGCTATCCAATCGGGTTACAATCCGTATGCATTGAACATGTTGAAAATTGATCAAGTACCAAAGTCCCAAACGTCACACCATCGGATGGTCGTTCGATCGGATGGCAATCCGATCAGACGGTAATCCGTTCGACGTCCAGACCTTGACAGTTTGAATAAAAGTTTAAGTGTGGAACCAAGTGCAACCCGATCGGATGGCCGGTCGATCGGATGGCAATCCGATCGGACGACAATCCGTCCCAACGTCCTGATCGTTTTGACACTTGATTTTGTTGAAGTTTTGCAGTTTTGAATGAGACGTCATGATATCTTGCTTAAACAACAGAAACCCCATCTCGACCCAAGTGATCCGATCGAACATGAACCACCCTAGTCCGACCGGTTCACGGTTCGAGACGGTTGTTCATGTTCAAACCCGAAATCCGTAGTCTCTTGGATAGAATTCGGATCTTGAACTAACACATCACTAAGAATGAGTAGAAGATCAGAACGAGCTCCGATTCTATCGGTTTTGAGTGCATTGAGTGTAAAAGAGTTGAAAGAAAGTTGGAAAACCTTCTTTCAATCCTTTTAACCACAAATTTGTGTAGGTCTATGTGAAAATGTTGTTTAATCTTGTGGAAGTCCTTCAGATCTAAGTTTTTCTTGGTGGAATGAAGCCAAACCTTGAAGTTTATAAGAACTCCATGATGACATCACCCTAGAACACCTCAAATCCGGTGATTTCACGGTTAAAAGTTAAGATTCAAAGGTGAAAATGATGAAGAAGTGTGTGTAGATCATAGAAGTACAAGATTTAGGTTGGAATCTTACAAGAATCAAGAGAAATAAGAGCTTGAGTGCGGCTGGTCGAACAAGGAACTGTCACATCACAAATGATGTGACAGGTGAGTATTTATAAGGTTTCCCAAAAAGGAAAGTGGTGAAGTGTCGGTTCGATCGGGTGGCAATCCGATCGGGTGGCAGCCCGATCGGGTGACAACTCGATCGGATGGCAACCCGATCGGATGGCCACTCGATCGGTTGGCCACTCGATCCTAGAGTCCGGCTCGACAAGTTTTGTCGTTTCGATTTGCGTGTTGAGTGTTGCGATGCGATTCGATCGAGCAATGCGATAGTATTATCCATTAGTTACACAAATAACATAACAAGTATATCTAACATACAATCACTATAATTAACTTGCGTTTAGCGTTTGCGATTCGATTGCGTTGCGATAGATTGCGATTGCGCTTAACACCTCAACATAAACATAACATGCACAAGTAACACATAAATAGCACACATATGTAAAACAATATCCAGATCACATAATTCGAGTTGCGATGCGATAGCGATAAGTTGATTCGCGATCAATATGCGATTAAATAGCGATTAAACCTCGATTATTAATAGATACTCCACATAATACAACTAAAGCAAATAAATAAAAAGATTCGATTACAAGTCAAAGAAGTCAAAATTGTAGTTGAGCAAGGAGTGACAGATTGCAATTAGCAATCTTTTCTTCCTTTGACTTCAATCTTGACTTTGACTTTGACTTTCGATAGCGGGTTGTTACAGCCTCCCCTACTTTAGGAAATTTCGTCCCGAAATTTAAGAAGTAGGCGTAACAAACAGTTGCGGGTACTTCGCCTTCATGTCGCTTTCGAGTTCCCATGTAAACTCGGCACCGCGTTTGCCTTCCCAACGAACCTTCACAATGGGAATGCGTGAGCATCTGAGCACCTTGGTTTCTAGTCCCACAATCTCGACAGGCTTTTCCACGAAGTGTAATGTTTCCTCCACTTGTAAATCCTCAAGAGGGACATGTAATTTCTGGTCGTCCAAGCACTTTCTGAGGTTCGAAACGTGGAAAGTCGGGTGGACGTTACTCAGTTCCTCTGGTAGTTCGAGTCTGTAGGCCACTTTTCCAATCCTTTCCAGAATCTTAAAGGGTCCAACATATCGGGGCGCGAGCTTTCCTTTCTTGCCGAATCTGATCACCCCCTTCCAAGGTGCAACCTTTAGGAGTACGTGATCGCCAACATCAAATTCAAGGGGCTTGCAGCGTCTATCAGCGTAACTTTTCTGTAGGCTCTGGGCTTTCAATAGATTGTCTCGAATTTGGAGGACTTTGTCTGTCGTTTCTTGCAACAGCTCGGGACCGGTAATTTGCGTGTCTCCGATCTCGTGAAACACAATAGGCGATCGACATTTCCTTCCGTATAAAGCCTCAAATGGTGGCATTTGTATGCTAGAATGATAACTGTTATTGTACGAGAATTCGACCAAAGGTAAGTACGCGTCCCAATTACCACCGAAATCTATGACACACGAACGGAGCATGTCTTCAAGGGTGCGAATCGTTCTTTCAGTCTGACCGTTGGTTTGGGGATGGAAAGTGGTACTTAGATTGAGAGTAGTACCAAGAGTAGATTGAAACATTTCCCAACAACGCGAGGTAAACCGACCATCGTGGTCAGAGATGATGTCACGAGGCGTCCCATGTCGACTAATGATCTCGTTGGTGTAGATTCGGGCTAATTTTTCTACCTTAAAGTCTTCTCGTATCGGCAGGAAGTGAGCTGACTTGGTCAAATGGTCAACCACAACCCAAATGCTATCATGACCAGATTGATTACGCGGAAGTTTCGTTATGAAGTCCATAGCTATACTCTCCCATTTCCACATCGGGATCTCGGGTTGAACGAGTAAGCCAGAGGGTTTTTGGTGCTCAGCCTTGACCTTGGAACAGGTCAGGCATTTTGAAACATAGATAGCGATATCCTTCTTCATGCCCGGCCACCAGTACTTGTAACGCATGTCCTGGTATATCTTGTCGGCACCGGGATGAATAGAATATCGAGATTTGTGGGCTTCGTCCATCAGAAGTTGTCGCAGGGAATCCAAATTCGGTCCAAGTAATGAAAGATACCATTCGACTTATTCTCGAGTTGGGCGCCATCGTTTAGAATCCTTTCTTTCTTTAAAGTTCGCTCGGTAAAACAAGCATGTTGCGCGTCACGGATAAGAGCTTTGAGATTAAACTGGGCTTGAGAATTACGAACGCTAAGCAGGTAGCTTCGTCGACTGAGAGCGTCGGCAACAACGTTTACTTTGCCTGGATGGTAACGGATCTCGTAGTCGTAATCGTTGAGCAGTTCTACCCACCGGTGTTGACGCATATTCAGTTCTTTCTGGTCAAAGATATGTTGTAGGCTCCTATGATCGGTGAAGATCGTACACTTAGTACCGTAAAGGTAGTGTCACCAAATCTTTAACGCAAAAACAACTGCGCCAAGCTCGAGGTCGTGTGTGGTGTAGTTCTTCTCGTGGATCTTGAGATGTCGAGAAGCGTACGCGATAACCTTATCTCGTTGCATGAGAACACAACCAAGACCAAGGTTTGAGGCATCACAGTAAACTACGAAGTTGTCGTTTCCGTCGGGCAGTGAGAGTACGGGAGCATTGCAAAGCATAGTCTTGAGAGATTGAAAGGCTTCCTCCTATTTGGTTCCCCAAACAAAAGGTTTATCCTTGTGCGTCAGAGATGTATGCGGTACAACGATTTTAAAAAAAAACCTTTGATAAAACGGCGATAATAGCCTGCCAGTCCGAGAAAAGAACGGACTTCAGACGGATTCTTGGGTGTAACCCAACCCTTAACAGCTTCGATATTCGCAGGGTCAACGTGGATACCTAGACTATTGACAATGTGACCCAAGAATTGGACCTCCTCCAGCCAGAATTCACACTTGGAGAATTTGGCGTAGAGACGGTTTCCCTAGAGTAACTCAAGAACTAAACGTAGATGCTGCGAGTGTTCGGCTTTTGATTTGGAATAGATCAGGATATCGTTGATGAATACGATTACGAAGCGATCAAGGAAGGGTTTGCACACTCGATTCATTAGATCCGTGAAGACTGCAGGAGCATTGGTCAAACCAAAAGGTATGACAACGAACTCATAGTGACCATAGCGGGTTCGAAACGCGGTTTTGGGTATATCCTCCTCTTGAATGCGTAACTAATGATAGCCTGAGCGTAGATCGATCTTGGAAAAGCACGTAGCACCTTGTAACTGATCAAATAAATCATCGATTCGAGGCAAGGGGTAGCGATTCTTGATTGTCAGTTTATTCAACTCCCTATAATCGATGCACATCCTGAACGATCCATCCTTCTCTTTGACGAAAAGGACAGGTGCGCCCCATGGAGAGGTGCTAGGGCGAATAAAGCCTTTATCAAGAAGTTCCTGGAGCTGACTCGAGAGTTCGCGCATTTCGGAAGGAGCGAGACGATAAGGCGCTTTAGCAACAGGGTTGGCTCCAGGAATGAGGTCGATTCGGAAATCGATATCACGAGCGGGACGCAGTCCCGGAAGATCGTCGGGAAAAACGTTAGGAAATTCACAAACAACAGGTACCTGGTTTACCTCCTTAACTTCCTTTTTCTCCGCTACTACAATGTGTGCCAAGAAAGCTTGGTATTCCTTGCGGAGATACTTGCTAGCCTGGACACACGACATGAGTTGGAGTTTCTTCGACGCGACTTCACCGTAAACACACAATTGATCACCGTTAGCGAGCGAGAAGCGAATCATCTTATCGAAGCAAAAAACTTCAGCATGGTTTTCACGAAGAAAGTCCATGCCTACTATGACGCCAAAACTACCGAGCTGCATCGGAATAAGGTCGATAGGAAAGATGTGATTGTTGAGTTTGAGAATACAATCACGAAGAATAGAATTGACAGCGACGGTTCTTCCGGTGGAAACTTCAACATATAACGTCGAGGGGAGATGAGCGCGTTTACGATTGAGGAGCTTTTCGAATTCAAATGATACAAAACAGTTATCTGCTCCAATATCAAATAAACACGTAGCATATATACCATTCACGAGAAACGTACCATTGACCACATTGTTATCGACTTGAGCCTAGCGGGCGTTAATGTTGAAAGCACGTCCGCAAGCTGCTGGTTGTTGCTGCTATTGCTGAGGCTGTTGCTTGACCACTCGGTTCGGGCACATGTTGGCGAAGTGGTTGGGATCACCACACGCATAGCAAGCTCTAGCATTGACTGCGGGTGCATAAGCCGCTTGATGGCCTTGAGGAGCAGTAAGCAGAGCTTGTTGAGTAGGAGCTTGACCTTGGGTTGGAGCAGGGTTTTGACGTGGACCTGTACGACAGTTGGCGGTGAAGTGGCTGTACATGTTGCAATGCGCACAGTATCTACAAGCGATTCCCACTGGGTAGTGATAGGTACAAGTAGGGCAAACCGGATGAGGACCAGTATACGCATGCTTTGCCGGCGGTGCGTTGGTAACCGGGGCCACTACTTGGCGGTGTTGGTGTTGCTGAGGAGCTGAAACTGATTGGAGCGGGGCAGCATTGGTCACAGCGTAGTTCTTGTTGCTGGAACTGCTGTTGTTCTTTCTCTTGCGTCTCGAGAGCTTGGATGACTGAGGAGCGGCGGCGGTTTCAGCGGTTGAAGCAGTGGTAGCTTGATGCAGATTCTTGGGAGCTTTATCCCAGACTCCAGACTCGACTCACTTGTCGTTGATCTCAGCAGCAAGTAAGTAGGTTTCTTCAAACGTTGTCGTCTTAGCAGCTTGAACGAAATCAGCCACGCAATCCGGAAGAGCACGGATATACTTCTTGATGGCGATTTCGGGCGTCTTGACTTGGTCCGGACAGATTATACTCAACTGCTTGAAGAGCGCAGTCAAACCAGCGTTGTCACCATCTTTCTGCTTAAGGTGCCAGAATTCATCCTCCAACTTCCGGCGCTCATGGGGAGGGCAGAACTCTTGCATCATCACGTCCTTCAACTCATCCCATGTTAGCCCGTAAGCTGCATCATTTCCGTGTTTGTTTCTCTCAGCCATCCACCAGTCTAAAGCGCGGGACTGGAAGACGCCAGTTGCGTTCAGAGTGCGGAGATTGTCAGGACAACCACTCTGGCGCAGGGTGACTTCGATAGAATCAAACCGCTGGAACTTGGCCGTAGGGCCATCTTCGCCGGTAAACTCCTTCGGGCCGCAGGCTTTGAACTGCTTGAAGCTATAAGTAGCTTTTGGCGAATCAGTTCGGGACTCTTCAGAATACTTGCTTGCATTCTCGTTCAGTTCACTCACGATCTGAGGGATAACTTTGACGATTTGACTTACGACGAGAGAGGCGAGTCTCTTGTCAGCGTGTTTACGCCTAGCTACTCGGGGGTGTAGGGATCCAGATGACGACATTGTCTGCAACAGACAGCGTCATAGGTATCAAACACAGTTTCGCTTTATCATCGACTATACTAGGATCTAATGTAGACTAGCGACTCACCATAAAGCTCAGGAACACATCAGTTATATAAGCACGTAAACACATAATCACAGAATCACATAACACGTAGGGCACAGAGACACGTAGGCACGTAAGGCACAGAAGCACATAAGGCAGTCAGAACACAGAAACCTTACTATATGTTGCACGTATTCCCTATCCTTCATAGCATGTATAGCGATTAAGTACAGCGATTGCGAGTATCGAGTAGCGATTGCGAATAATGACCAGCGATTTGTTTGCGTTTTGAGATAGATGTGCAGTGCGAGTTGTGTGTGTTGATCAAAATGAACAGCGAAAGCGAATAAATCACCAAAATCGAAACATGTAATCACATAAAACACATAAAATCGATAAATCACAGAGTTGACGGCCGCGGGCTCCAGAATCGAAACAAATAAAATCGAGGATAGATTGTCTTGGGTGCGAGACATTGACTACCCAAAGTGATTCGATTATTCACAAAGACTTGTAAGTGCGCACTTTGGCCTTCGGAATTGTGCTCTCACTTCGTTTTGAGCGATCGGCACGCATCCTTCCAGTTACAGTGTGACCCAAGTCGTTGGAGTCCGTCGAGACTTCAGTGGGAGTTTTGTAAAATCACATTAGAGAGTGGAACGAGTCATCAAGGTTCGGGTTTCACCCCTAACTTAGCGACTACGTTCCTGCTTGTGTGATAAAATCACGAGATAGATAAGGAGATTTACGTCGAAGTATGGATTTCACTCCTGATTCAATGCAAATTCTCTTGTTTTATAGTAAAAATAGCAATTCGGACGAGTAGTCTGGTCGAGATTTTGCGGTTTTCACACCTAATCTTAACCAGATCATTCTTTTGTGTGTGTAATCAGCCTTAGGAAAGGCTGATCTTGCGCGGAACTGTAGTATGCGATGTTCGCGCAAGTGTGTAGTGTACAGTGAGTTCGAGCGAGAAATAGCGAGTAAGCTCGTACAACCCCTACTGGGCATGCACAAGTCAGTCTGTTGGTACTTAGACTATAGACTAGGTCATTTCTAAGACATCGACCCGGACTAGGTCGAGTCTTGCCTAATTCCTTATAGTTATGGCTCTGATACCAATCTGTCACACCCCAACCAATGACGGAAACATCGGGGCATGGCACTGAGCGAAATAGATTGTCCAGGAGATTCCATAACAACTACGGTTACCAATTATTTAAGCATCACGTCCCATACCTTGACATAACAAGTAGCATAGTTATTACAGACAAATCAAAGACAAATTGTTCTGTTCCGACAACTCAGATTTCAAATAAATAAATTGTTCGTTGGTTTCTAGACTCCAACCTAGCTTGATTCATCAAACAGCAAGCAATCATCCTAAGCACCTGTCAGATACGTTAAAATAGAGGTCAATACACATAGTGTAAAAGTGAGCATACAAGTTTGATAATAGCATAATAGAATTCGAAATTGTTTACGCATAGCCAGCATGTACAACGTATAATGTGAAGCATGTAAGTTATCGACAAAGATCCTATCAATACCAATGACTGCGAGTAGCGAGTGCGCATCACATGTTCACCACTGCGAACGCGTGAAGTATTGTCCTTAACAACCCCTGAGTGAACAGGTGCTGAGTCCAAACTATAGTACTATCGTTGCTAAGGAAGGTAGACAGTAATCAATGTGTAAACATAACAAACAGGCATTCATCGAGTCACGTATAACATGCGTTAGCGGTCAGCGTATAAATAGTGTTTGTGTTGTGTGTTCGATGTGATTTAGAATAAGTAACGTATGTAACACCCAAAAGTGCATAAAGCAAAAAGGGGTCGAGTATACTCACAGATTGTGTTTAACAAGTAAACACTCTCTTGGATTGAAGGGAGCACTGAGAGAGATTAGCCTGAACAGTTAACGATAGCATAAACGATAAGCGACGCGTAAAACGGTGAAAGGTAACCAAGTATCAGATGGTAACCCGATCGGATGGCAATCCGATCGGATGTCAATCCGTTCGGATGGTCGTCCGATCGGATGGCCATTCGATTGGATTGACACCTCGTTTGGTGAGGATGTGTTTGAGTATGACGGTTTGCCCTTTGAAGTTTTCGTTGTAGCATTTTGAAAATAGAGAAGTATCTCTACCCTTCAGGTCGATCGATCGAACGGTCGTTCGATCGGATGACGATCCGATTGGCGAGGCTTCTCAGTTGAGAACAAGTTCACAGCAGGACGGTCACTCGATCGGATGGTTGTTCGATCGGGTGGCAATCCGTATGCATTGAACATGTTGAAAATTGATCAAGTACCAAAGTCCCAAACGTCACACCATCGGATGGTCGTTCGATCGAATTGTAATCCGATCGGACAGCAATCCGTTCGACGTCTAGACCTTGACAGTTTGAATAAAAGTTTAAGTGTGGAACCAAGTGCAACCCGATCGGATGGCCGGTCGATCAGATGGCAATCCGTCCCAACGTCCTGATCGTTTTGACACTTGATTTTGTTGAAGTTTTGCAGTTTTGAACGAGGCGTCATGATATCTTGCTTAAACAACAGAAACCCCATCTCGACCCAAGTGATCCGATCGAACAGGAAGCACCCTAGTCCGACCGGTTCATGGTTCAAGACGGTTGTTCTTGTTTAAACCCGAAATCAGTAGTCTCTTGGATAGAATTCGGATCTTAAGCTAACACATCACTAAGAATGAGTAGAAGATCAGAACGAGCTCCGATTCTATCGGTTTTGAGTGCATTGAGTGTAAAAGAGTTGAAAGAAAGTTGGAAAACCTTCTTTCAATCCTTTTAACCATGAATTTGTGTAGATCTGTGTGAAAATGTTGTTTAATCTTGTGGAAGTCCATCAGATCTAAGTTGTTCTTTGTGGAATGAAGCCAAACCGTGAAGTTCATAAGAACTCCATGATGACATCATCACCCTAGAACACCTCAAATCCGGTGATTTCACGGTTAAAAGTTAAGATTCAAAGGTGAAAATGATGAAGAAGTGTGTGTAGATCATAGAAGTATAAGATTTAGGTTGGAAACTTACAAGAATCGAGAGAAATCGAGAGAAATGAGAGCTTGAGTACGGCTGGTTGAACAAGGAGCTGTCACATTACAAATGATGTGACAGGTGAGTATTTATAAGGTTTCCCAAAAAGGAAAGTGGTGAAGTGTCAGGTCGATTGGGTGGCAATCCGATCGGGTGGCAGACCGATCGAGTGGCAGACCGATCGGGTGACAACTCGATCGGATGAAAATCCGATCGGATGGCAATCCGATCGGATGGCCACTTGATCGGTTGGCCACTCGATCCTAGTGTCCGGCGCGACGAGTTTTGTCGTTTCGATTTGCGTGTTGAGTGTTGCGATGCGATTCGAGCGAGCGATGCGATAGTATTATCCATTAGTTACACAAATAACATAACTACTATATCTAACATACAATCACTATAATTAAATTGTGTTTAGCGTTTGTGATTCGATTGCGATTGCGATTAACACCTCAACATAAACATAACATACACAAGTAACACATAAATAGCACACACACGTAAAACAATATCCAGATCACATAATTCAAGTTGCGATGTGATAGCGATAAGTTGATTAGCGATCAATATGCGATGAAATAGCGATTAAACCTCGATTATTAATAGATACTCCACATAATACAACTAAAGCAAATAAATAAAAAGATTCGATTACAAGTCAAAGAAGTCAAAATAGTAGTTGAGCAAGGAGTGACAGATCGCAATTAGCAATCTTTTCTTCCTTTGACTTCAATCTTGACTTTCGATAGCGGGTTGTTACAATTAATATCAAATAAAACACATTCTCAAACACTAAAAAAGAAATTATCATTTTTTTCTTCCCCATAGCATAATCTAATAACAAAACAAGTTAACAAATCACCCTAAATTTCAAACTCTAATTTCCCTCTAAACAAATCACAATAAGATTAAACAAATAAAATTAGACACAGTTACAAAAAGATTCAACAAGTTTAGGGCAAAAATTCAGACCAATTTCACCTCTAATTTCAACCGAAATCACATAAATTGCAGCCCTAAATTAAACATAAAGATAAAAAAAACATACCTTCAACCTTATGAAGATTGAAGAAGTCGAACAAGAGTACAAGACCACAACAACGAGCAGCGTTTTGGCTTCTGTTATCGAACAAGAAGCTGAAGTCAAATCATTCTGGAACCTGCGTTTTCCCCCCTTCTGTAGTTCTGGCTTGTGGCTTCTGTTCTTCTGGTCGATGTCCCAAAGTAAACGAATTTGGGTTTTTTTTTTTTGGATAGGGTGGGCTTTTAAGTTGGGCTATATAATGATTTGATTTGGGTTATATAATATACATTCTAGTATTCTACCAAATATAATGATTTGGGCTATAATATTCGGGCTAATTAAATATTTTATTTGGGCTATCTAAATAAAAAAATTAAAACCGGGGGGTCGAAAACGTATATACCTAAAAAAAACTTTTTATAAAACCGGGGGGTCGAAAACGTATATACCTACAAAATCCTATACGAAACGTACATATATGATACTACTGATCGAAAAGTTCGAGGGGTCAGGCGCCCCTCCCCGCCCCTTTAATCATGCGCCCCTGCGTGGGAGCAAGATTATGCATTGCAAAAATTGTCTAGTAATCATTGAGATTAGATTTTATGTGAGACACAACCCACTTTTGTTAAAGTACTCTTGTAGAGACATCGCTATTCAATGATAACCAACGACAGTCATCCATGATCATCAATCGTCAATTGAGGGTTCGATGTCACATATCGTGAGTTCCAAGATGAGAAATCCATTAGAGGCAAAGCCGTTAATATCATGAGACAGTTTACGTAGGTTGCTACAAACTCACTTCTTAAATTCATTGATTCTTGCATCAACGAAATGTAAAGACAAAAGAAATGTGTAATTTGTATTAGGTTTTCTTAATATAAGGATGTGTTAGATAGATAATGGATCAACAAAAACTAATTGTTATTTAGTTTAACCAACTTAACAGTTTTTTGAACGGCGAATACGCACGTCTCCTTGTAATATACCCCTAAAATCCACTTAATGTCCACATTGTGGGACTTGAAATCGCACCATTTAACGCAAATGAACCACTTTGTGACACTTGAAACCACACTATTTTTAACGCAAATAGACCACTGTATAGGACTTGAAACCGCACCATTTTAACGCAAATATAAAACCTTATTACCCTAGGCCAATATGTAATAAAAAAAATTAACCAATTTAACTAACATATTTAACATGTGTTTACGTGAACCATATATACGATTGGCCAATGCAAATGCAGGTCAACCTATAAAGTCTACTTGTCTATATGATTCCGTCTTCTTGTTTACCTATTATCCCATTTTAGATCATATATGGTCCTCTTTTTAGAATCATGGTCCCTACAAGCATAGTGTCACAAACTCATTAGAAAATAGTTTCAAATCTATAATTCTCGAATACCATATCGTGCCACAAATCCATATATACATCGTCAAACAAAATTTTAAGTCAAAACTTTCAAACTTATCATCACAAAGACTAAGATCAAATACAAACTACATTTTATACAAACTGTAAGAACTAGTTAAAAAATATCATGTGTCATCCAACCAATTATAGAGAAATGGTAAAATAATATCAATTATATTGAATTCCCTATAATTATGATAACAACCAACTAATTCTTTATTTGGATTTTAATTTTGTTTTCAATGTGCTGATATATTTCTTCAAAAAGAAAAGTAATGATATCATTCACAGATGTGATAAAATCAATTATCTTAATTAATTTTCACGTGCTAATATAATTCAAAAGTGGTACTTTTATGTATGTATATTTTAGTATATACTAATTTAACTTTTTTTAAGTACTAAGATCTATTTTCATGATTTATAAGATAAATATGGTTTATCCCTTAAGTAACTCCTATCATCATATAAAAAGCTTGTTATTATATTATATAACTTCGGGCTACATCCGACAAAGTCATTTTAGTTTGACCTTTTTACTTTATGTGGGGTAGAACGTGGACATAGTTGCAAACAAACAAAAGATAAATTATTTAACTTTCGGTTGTCATACTTTTCAAGCTTAAATCCACTCCTTTATTTCCTTTAAATACCACATTAAAATAGACAGACTAATGTTCATATATATTTGAAACATTAAATTATTTTAAAATCTAACATTAATAAAAACTAGGGAATTAGGACATAAGATTGATAGGATAATGGGATGGATGATGTGAAGAAATATAGCTAGTTCTTGAAGAACTCTAAACAATGTTCTTGGTCGAGATTTCGACTCCAAAACTTCTTGTAGTATTCTGTGTACGTAAAGTCTTTGAAAACACGCATCGATCCAGCTTTTATTAGTTCGTTAGGAGCGCTGAGGACTGAGTCATTACAGGGACATAAAAACGAAGCTATTGACATTCTTGGTTGGTCTGAGTTGACTACAGCTCGATGCCACACACTCTTGTATTCACCATTGCTCAACGCCTATTAAGAAAAACAATAAGCTAGTTAGCATTCGAAATTGCTCAACCCGACACATTATCATGTTGGCTACACAAAAATGTAAATCACCTCTAGTTGGTCGCCAATGTTGATGACAAACGCGTTAGGGTGTGGTTTAACCGCTACCCATTTGCCATCTTTTTGAACTTGTAATCCAGAGACAAGCGTGTCTTGAAGGAGTATGGTGAGTGCATTAGGATCAGTGTGACCAGGCAAGCCATAAGTTAACTCAGGTTCAGGGCACACTGGATAATGGTTGATGGCCATATGTTGTCCTTGCTCGCCTAATATCATATTTAGTCGCTCTTTTTCTAAACCTAAACTTTCCGATATGAATTCAAGTATCCTCATCCCCAATTCGCGTACCGCTATACAGTAATTTCCAACATATTCTCTGAAAAATAAATTAAAATAATAATGACGACATTGATTAGCGAACTAACATATATTTTATGTCAAATTTAAATCATAACGGTCAATACAGATGAATCATCATAACGGTCCATATATATATATTTTTTTTGAAATGTGTTAATTATTTGCGGATGTTGGGTTGTCTAGCATACGTTATCTTAATCGGGTCCGTGCTAGAGAGCCCTTCGGACAATGGATCACCAATTTAAACACGTCAAACTCATACTCGAACTTTATACCTGAAGGGGGAAAATTTACGCGGACTCACCATAAGTAAAACTTAACTCACCATAAGTAAAACTTAAATACCCGTGTCTACCACCGGGACACTAGTGATAGTTGGTACATATATATATATAATGAACACATAATGGGTGACGAAAAGATTCGTGGCACATGACTAGAAGCAACCATGGCTTTTGAAGGTTAATTATTGGAAAAAAAATATAAATAAATATAACTGAGGGTGATGTCAACACGTGTCTTGTTGTCTGACGTCGGCACCGCGTGGGATGTCATCCACCCATAATAAACGACATTGACCAAGTGCAATTCATTGAAAGTAAAGTGTACTTTAACGACGATTCACTGAATCGTCATATCTTGTCCTCTTTCTCGCATTTAACTGGGCGGCACGTAGGCGGTGACCGCCCCAAAAACAAAACACTATATGGCCAAAAATCACCGGAAAATGAGGTTCGCTCAGAATGACGGTGGGGGAAGAATTAACCACCACTAAGACTGAAGGGAGTGAGACATCTTTTGAGGGGACGACTTGCGCCATGTGTCGCCACGTCATCATAGAGGTAGTTGGGTAAAAAAATGGGGTGGTGTTCATGGCAACTCAAGATGCCCAAGAAATAGTTATGATTGGTTGTTACTAAAGTGAGGTTTTTTGATTGGTAGATGAGAAAGGAAAAGATAAAGTTTGGGCGACTTGTGGGAGACGCCTTGGAGGTGGACGCCTAAGGAACGCCTATGTGGCGCGGTGTGAGGGGCGACTTGGGGCTTCTTGGGTAGGGGTGGACGCCCCACTTCCTTCAGTCTAATCTTTCTTAATTTATATAAAACTAGGATTACGACCCGCCGCAATGCGGCGGGGATTCTTTATTTATAACTAAGTCGATCTACGACCCACGCGTTATGTTAAACCTGTCAAACGGGGTAAAAATAGACGATGTAAAAACGTTCACCCACACACACACGTTGCGTCGTGTTGACTCGCAAAATTTAGAACGAAACGTAAAAACGTTAAGCCAAAGACGCACGCTGTAATGTGTTAAGTCACAAAATTTAGAACCAAGCATAGAGCGCAAAATTTGCGGAAAATGAAAACTATAAAGCACCAAAGTTGAAAGTAAAAAAAGTTATGAGGATAGATTGTAAAAGATAAAAAGTTTTGGGTTAAAAGTAAAAAACAAATAGTTTTGGGTTAAAAGTAATTTATGAAATACTTTTGGGTGAAAAGTAAAAAAAAATCATTTTTTTTTTGGAAAACCCCCAAAGCCAACGTTACGACAACCATATGCATAACAATTTTTTCTTTGAAAAATCTCCAAAGCACACCCCGCGTTGCGGCGGGGCGTAAAACGGTGTCAAATAGTACTAATGTCACACAACCGTCATCGACAACCAACACTGACTCGACCTATAATATGCGTATTGCGACGAACCTGTCAAACATGGAAAAATAGAGGTAAAAACGTTGAACCACACATGCACGTTGCATCGTATTAACTCGAAAAATTTTGAACTATACGTAAAACGAAAATTTGCGAAAGATTAAAAGTATAAGTGACAAAAGTTGTGAAGTTAAATTGCAAATAATGAAAAATTTTGGGTTAAAGTTAAAAAAACAAATTATGTAGGGTTAAAATTGAAAAAGGTACAAACCTTTGGGTTAAAACAAAAAAAAATCAAGTTTTTTTTAAAAACACCCAAAGCACAACTTACAAGTCTTTATGCACCAAAAGTTTGCTAATTTATATAAGTTTTAATAAAAATATATGAATAGACAAATTAAATGCATATGGTGTATATGAAAACATTTATGCCTCTCTATAAGCCCTCCTGTAATGGGGCGCATGGCGCCATGAACACCGGAACGGGGGGCGGTATGGGACGAAAAAGAGATGGCAGCGCCATACATGTCGCGGCGTGATGGAGGGGTTCTTTTTTTTTTTGATAAGTGAGCATAGCCCGGCAAATATATTCCAAAAGAAACGTGTTACAGGTTTTAAGGGGGCATACCCCCCGAGACTCCTAAAAGAGGACACCCCAAAACAAGCTTTGGGAACCTCACTAACGAGAAAATATATACATTCCGACTAGGCTATCTATAAAAGATACGGCCTAGTAGGAAAATATATAAAACCACCTCTAAAAAAACAACACTAAGCAAATCATACACTAACTGGGCCCTAAAACACGAACTAAAAACAACCACACAGAACATAACAACACCCAAAATAAAACTGGCCTGCGAAGAGGCCTGATCTGCACCAGGTCCATCCAAAAATAAACCCCACACTAAAAGATAGCCCAAACAAAACAAACCCAATTGGGCCTATTCTAGAAACAGATCCAAAAGCAGAACGGGATCCCACAGTGAGATTAATAACCAGCGAGCAAATTAAGAGGCCCACACTGAGAGTATACAACCTCCAACCATAAATGGCAGCCCACCAGAGAAGTTTATACCGGCCCAAAGTATTAATACCCATCAAAAAAATACATCCCCACAAATTTAAGAGCCCAAAAATCAGTGCCTTCCCACCTGATTTGGTTATCACAGCAGCTAAGACCAAAAATCAGTGCCTTCCCACCAGTCGCCAAACTATGAACTATACAATCGAAATACACCGAAGCTAAGAGAATTATCCACCACCAACCGAAGACAACACAATTAACACTAGAAAACCAGCCCAAGTCCGACAAAAGAAGAGGACTAAAGACCATATATTACTTACGAGATATGGGCTTTGCAACCACCGGGTCTTTTACAAGACCTGAAAAGAACCGAGCAGTGCCGCTAGTATCTTCTCCAACATCTTCAATGCAATAATCCGGGTCCAAACCCAGCTCCATACAGAGCTCCTCAAAATAGTCCCTTTCACCCGGTTCCCAATTGTTTGCTTCATCGGCCGGAACTGTTTGAGACTTTGAAGTAAGCCTTTTACGAATGGCGTCTTTTTGGCGTTGAGTAATGCCGTAGTCATACCCATTGTCGTCATCAGAGTCGTCCATATCCACAACCACCCCATCCATATTCGACATAGGGGCCGCAGGGACCGTATTCCACTGAGGCAAAACGCGTCCCGATGTAGATGGGCCGCCTGAAGGAGGATCCATCTGAACATTTAATCCTTGGTTAAATGGGTCATTGGGATATGAATCCGACTCATCTTCAACGAGGAATCCACATTTAGCACTCGCTTCCACATCTAGGATCGAAAACCGGTTATCCGTACATACCAGAGGGGTATCAATATCCATGGGACTCTTCTTTCTCTGGGGGGTCGAAGAACTATTTTGGGTCTGCTTCGGAGAACCTTTATCACTTTGGTCAGAAGTAGGCCTGTCTTGAGTCTTCTGAGGGATACCATTAACAGCACGATTGAAATCAAATCCTGATTTATGGTTGGCATTTTTACTCGCAGACCGGGTAATTGGGCCTTTACCAGGAGGCTGGGATGTTTGGGCAGTCACTGTATTCATGGCCTGAGGAGCCGAAGAATTAGCTTTGCTGGACCTGTTCTTTTCCACCGAACTTTTCACATTGGCATCATGGGTAGCCGAGGTGTTATTCTTTATCACAGACCCTTTCACTTGTTGTTTTATCTGGCCTTTTCCTTTATGGCGATTGGGTTTCTTAACAACTGTCATAAACTCACCTGCATGACTGTTTTCCCTATCCTCCACAACAACAGAATTATTTGGCCGCTGATTCTGGTTCGTGGGCCTTTGATCAAGCGACTTATTCACATTTGGTTCCTCCTCCATCCCCATCTCCTTTGGCTTGTTTTTACAGGCCTTAACAGAGTGGCCAAAGACTTGACAATGAGAGCATTGAGCCGGCTGCCATTGATAGGCAATCCGGAGTTTAACAACTCTAGCAGGCCTCTGGTTAACCTGTGGGAAT
The DNA here is from genome assembly GCA_030545235.1 of Helianthus tuberosus. NCBI lineage: Eukaryota > Viridiplantae > Streptophyta > Magnoliopsida > Asterales > Asteraceae > Helianthus > Helianthus tuberosus. Next base: position 18,313 of record JARYGA010005772.1, read on the forward strand.
ACCACTTCAACCTCATTCGGGAGTTCACTTACAGCCGGAATATTAACAAGCACCCTAGCGTAGCCTATTTTACCAACCTTGCTCGAACATCTAAGTCTAGTGGTTTTATCCATAAGGAGCGGATACCCAATGCCACTGAGCACTTTACTCAAACCTTTACCTGTCCACAATTCCAAGGGGACATGATGCACCGTGACCCATAAGGGAATGATTTTAGGCTCAATTTTTTCAAGATCCAAACCTGGTTCCCAACGGTCAAGGAAAAGAGGAACATTATTGACTATCCAAGGGCCGTTCTCTAGAACTTCATTCATGCCCATCTCACTCTTGAACTTAAAGAAAAAGAACCCTGCAGTACTCTTCGAAATTTCAGCGATGTCAAACGGCCTCCAAAGACGTTTTAAACAGTTATTGACCACATTGAAATCCATGGAAGTACCCAGAAAAAAAACCATACAGATGGAGGGCAAAAGAGTGAGCTGAATACTTCAGGTTATCTTGTGAAATAATCACTCGTTTCTTTCCATCCGGCATAACAGACGGAGGAATAAATTCCAGTCTGGTATCCTCAATTTCATTGTTCATACGCATCTGTTCAGCAAATGTTTTACCCCCTAATCTATTCGACCAACAATTCTCCAAAGGAGATTGGGGTTTGACACCATCAGGTTCCCCAACACAAACGGGGTCATCAATTGATTTGCCCAAGTTCATCGCACCACATGAGTTTTCACGGCTACAATTAGCAGAATGGTTATGAGGATTACCAGATTTAACGGTTGATTCTGTTGCAATGGAGACTCCATTACTAGAGGAGGTCACATAGAAGCCCTCCTTTGCTGTGTTAGCATCAGACACACGCTTCGCCCAAGCACCTAGGGTAGAAACGAACTCCGAGCTTACCTTATCATGAGGCGATTGAATCTGGCAAGTGGGATCTTGGCTACCCTCCTGAGCGAAATCATCCAGGTGCAAATCAACCACAACCCTATTACTAGGGGTTGAGGCTGATGAAGAGAAATCAGCAGCCGCACCTTTATCAGGAAGAGGGGGCGGCGAAGAGAGGTACGTAGAGCCAGGATGGCGGCTGGGGTTCACCAAGGGTGGGAATTGAAACGAATTTGAGAGATGAGGAGGGTCAGGAGGTTTAGATGGTGGGAGATTTCCACCAGATGATGGTTTCATTGGACAGATTTGTGGGGAAATCGGCAGAATGAAGATGGACGGCTAGAGAGAGAATTTTAGAGAGAGAAAGTAAGAGAGAGCTAGAAACCTGAGGGGTTCTTTTTTGGTTTGACCAATCAAAATTTAGTCAGTGTTTTTTTAATTAATTAATAAAAATGAAAATTAATAATTAGGTAATGATATGTAGGGACTTTATGACTACGGGCTCTAGTGATATAAGGCCCCATAAAGCCCATGTGTGACGTGGCACGGCACGTGTCGCATAACGCCCCACAATGGGCTTTATGACTACGGATGGCCTAAGACCATGTGTAGTGGTTAAGACAAATAATGTCCCCACCATGGGGCGTTTTGCGACACGTAGCAGTCCAGTCAGTATGGGGTATTATTGGGCGTTATTGTAAAAGTGGCGTAGTGGGAATAATGTCAAATAACGCCCCTTCCAATTATTAAACAATTATTTTTTTATTAAGAGGTTAAAAAAAAGAAACTACTAGTCAGCATGGGGATTGCCCAGTCAAACATGGTTGCATGCAATGTTGGCGTTGTTTTAAAAACGCTGAACTATTTTTTTTTTCGAAAATAATGCCAAACAACGCCCTATGTAATGGGGGGGGGGGCGTTTTTTTTTATTTTTTTTTAAATACCGCCCCACTACGGGTGGTCTTAGCACACGGGGTGGTCCGTTATACCACCCCCATCACTCGTTAAACAAGAACGGAACACCGCCGCCGCCCTAAGTATCACTTGTTAAAAAAATAACGAGTTGAAAAAATAACGCGTGAAACTTCAATGTATCAATTGTTTGCATGTTGACACCTGTTGCATTGATGATGCTTTGGACCCATTGCATGTCCTGTTGACCAACTTCACCAATTGCATTGATGATGCTCTGGACACGTGTTGTTTTTGAGAGTAAATATTTTTAAAATTTGGGAGTGATAGAATTCCATCACTAGTGATATCACCCCCTACATTTCTATCACTAGTGATAGAATATTGAGTGATGAAATGGCATGATTTGATTGGATAGTGGGAGTGATAGAATTCTATCACTAAGTAACCACCCCCCATCCCCTAAGGGAGAGGGGGTGGTCACTAGTGATAGAATTCTATCACTCACAAGCACCAATCAAGTTCCGCCATGTCATCAACCATTTTTCAATCACTCACAACTTTTTTTAGTGGGGGTGGTCATCACTCACCACCACACCCAACAATTTCCCCCCAACCAACAACTACCCTCACAAAATAATATATCACGGCGTTGAAAAAATCACGGAAACGTGTTTTCGTTAATGTATCACGCGTTGATGTTTATGGTGGCGGTGGGAAATAACGCGTTGATGTATCACGCGTGATGCTATAACGCAAGGCCCCCTCCCCCCTAACTAGGTGTAAAAGAGTCGAGTACAGCTGAGTCAGAGCCTGACTAGGCTCGAGCATCTCATCATACTTTACAAGGCTCAAGCTCGAGCTAGGCTCTGTTCGAGCCTACTATTTTGAGATCAACCTCGGCTAAAAAATAAAACTCAAAAGCTCGAGTTCAGCTTGGCTCAAGGTAATTAGAGAAAAATATTAAATGAGCTAAAAGCTTTAGCTTGAGCTTGCTTTGATAGCTTAAACAAGCCAAAGTTTGGCTCAGGCTCATTAAGACTCGGCTCATTCGAGTTTTTTACCTATCCTGATTAGCTCTCAAGCCCATACGTCTTATTTACACCCCTACCTATAAGGGCGGATGGAGTCGTGCCACACTCCTTAAACTTCTCTCAACATTGGTGTCAAATCAGTTTTTTTTTAGTTTTCTTAGTTTTCTACATGTGTCATCTTATTTAAAATTTGTTATGTATATATAAGGATAATAATGACGGTGAGGGAAGAATTAACCACCTTAATGTTTCTTAATTTAAAATGAAATAACAGGATATACATAATTATATTTTTTAACCAGTGGCGAATCCAGAATTTTGTTCTATTGGGTTCCTTTTGGTAAATTCTCCTTAATTCTCACTTAGTTTTTTTCTAAATTCTATAAGGTTCTCACTAATTTTTTCCAAACGCAGTGGGTTCCTGGGAACCTATAAATGTGGGCTGAATCCGCCCCTGTTTTGAACGACTAATGATACATAACTCTTAATCACTATTAAATTACACCAAATTATCACCTTACTTGGGATTGAACCCAAATTCTCTAATTAAGAGGCAAGAATCTCTACAAAGTGAGCTAACTCTACATTGGCATATATAAGTACATGTATAAACAAATTTAGTTCATATGGTGTATATTAATGTTTATAAACATTACCTATAATGCGAGCGTATTTAATACCTGATCATTTTAAACGAAATAACTCTGAGAATTAATAGTTTTTACTTAATAGTTTTTACTAATAAACACCTAATTTTGTGTCGATAATATTTAATAGAAGAGAGAAACCACAAATTATCAGATTTAAAAGAATATGCTTATAAGTTTATATGATTCTTGTAGTTATTTAGTTAAAATTTAATACGTATTAGATTCGTTTTAATCCAAGTTCTCATGAAAAATTGGAGGGGATTTAACTATAACAAGGTTTTTAGATGAGTCACGTATATACAATAGATACTTGAACTATACAAAATAAAAAACTAAATTATATTAGTGAAGTATTTGTTTATAAAGACAAAACCTTTAAATACCTGATTTTAAGAGAGTGAGATCTTAGATTCAAGCCTCATAAATGACAAATATTAAAAGAAATTTGCCATTAAAAAAATAAATAATTTTTTTTGAACGATTGATTTCTTTTATTCTTTTCGTCTGTGAAACTTAAACACAAAACCTCTCCTATAAGACTAAGCGGTATGGGGGCCGGCTTAGGCCCGGCGAGGCCCGGCGCCGGTCCCCCACACCGCCCCCCTCTTCCCGTTCCGGCGAGTTCGGCTCCCCACAGACGATTGTGCCGGGCCTCCTTTCTCCTCTTGACTCTCACATATACCTACCTATCAGTGTTGCAAAAGTCGGATTCCTCGTCCGAGTACTCGGCGAGTACTCGGTCCTCGGACCTCCACCTTGGCGACTTCCTCCTAGGCGGTCTCAACTAGTCGGCCTCGGGAGTACTCGGTCCTAGTCGGCGCCTAGTCGGCCTAGTCGGAGCCTAGTCGGCCTAGTCGGTCTAGGCGGTCAACGTGGTTTGTTGACTTTTAATCGGTCAAACTCGGTCAAAATCAGCCTACTCGGCCTTGTACTCGGACTACTCGGCCTTGTACTCGGACTACTCGGCCTGGTACTCAGACTAGTCGGACTTGTATTCAGAATATTTGAATTTTAAACATGTTTCATTTTAAATTATACCCAGTTGACATGAATTATGCTTATTTTAACACATAAATAATATATAACAAATAATTTTCTTTATATTTACCATGTCCGCGTACTCCCCGAGTACTCTCCGAGTACTCCGATTACTCCCAACTCCCCAGTCGGTCGACTAGGGACCGCCTAGCGACTTTTACAACACTGATACCTATACATATATATATATATATATTTATTTAGCCCCATCCTCCATCCTCTTGGTCCATCCCTTTTAGGCCCATCCTCACTCCCGGTGACGTGACGGGTGACGTGACGGCCCATCCTCCCCACTCCATACCTTCCGGTCTAAGTTGTTTAAAAGCTTTGTATTTGTCAATCTATAAATAAATGACGTGACACATGATAGAAATATATACATAAAATTAGCATTTATTTTCATAATAAATTAGGTACGAAAAATAACTTTTGAAATTAATCATGGGACTCTCATTTATGGACCTGGTCAGATATATAGAATTGGGCTCCACATGCACGTTGTCATTAATTTTCATCATTCGTTTTTTCTTTTAAATTTTTGTCATGTGTTCATATAATTTTCTAAGAATTATTTTTATCGTATAAATGATTTTGATAAAAGGAAAGTTATTTTTAATTATAGTTTTAACCGATATGCTTTTATAATAACGCATTTAAATTACACAAATTAAACTAATATATATTTAGATGCGATTAGCTCTCACATACGTTAAATTTAATCCTAAATCTACACCAATGGCATCGTAGGACTATAACCTTCAATCATTTGAAAGTTATAATTAGTCACAGATTTTGAAGTTAAGGGGTTGCTCCCGTAAGGTTAAAGCTTCGATCCATGCTGAAAACGAATATAATGTAATTTAAGCCGTTTAAAAAAATACAGATCTTGATACCGCTATACTAAAAGTCCTTTAGCTTTTAAAAATAGGTATGTGTTGAAATCAAAATTTTTATTTAATAACTACTTGAGTTTGAGAGAGGGTTCTTGGGTTCAAGTCCTATAAACAATAGGGATTAAAAGAAAGAGTACATTACATTTTGTGTCCTTTATGTATTACACAAATTATGCAACATGGCCTTTAAAAAAATAATTACAGATTATGTCCAAAAACACCATGTTATGTAATATTTTATGTACTTTTAACCTAAGTGAGTTAATTATCTTCGTTAGGTTAAATCAAGGTAAGGACAACATTGTCCTTTCACATACCATAAAAGACACAAAGTGTAATATACTCGGTTAGTTATTATTAAGGACACAAAGTGTAATTTACTCTTAAAAGCATTTTTATCTTTTAGATAATATTAAAAGTAAAAAAAAATAAAAGTTTAATTATTTATTATATATATATTTGTTTTATATAAACACTTATAAAAAATTAAGTCGTATTCGATCTATTTTAGTTAATTGTTTGAAATAAATTACTAAATTTTAAATAGCTAATTGAATTATTTATTTTTACTATTAAACCTAATCAAATAAATAATTATTTGATTATTCATGAGAATTTGAGTCATATATTATAAATATTTTAATAAAACAAATACGATTTAGATTTTATAAGTGTTTATATATGAAATAATAATTACACTTTTAGTTTTTTTATTTTTAATATTAACTAATTTATAGGAATTTGAGTCATATTTTATAAATATGTTTATAAACCGAATACGAGTTAGTTTCTATAAGCGTTTATATAAAGCAATATATATGTATATATATACATATATGAATTAATAAAAAATAATTAAACTTTATATATATATATATATATATATATATAATTTATAGGAATTTGAGCCTTATAAATTATATATATATATATATATATATATATATATATAAAGTTTAATTGTTTTTTTATTAATTCATGTATGTATGTATGTATGTATGTATGTATGTATATTATTTTATATAAACGCTTATAAAAACTAAGTCGTATTCGGTTTATAAAAATACTTATATAATATGACTCAAATTCCTATAAATTAGTTAATGTTATAAATAAAAAACTAGAAGTTTAATTATTTATTATTATTTCACATATGAACACTCGTATTCGGTTTATAAAAATATTATAAAATATGATTCAAATTCCTATAAATAATTATTTGATTAGGTTTAGTAGTAAAAATAATTAATTCAATTAATTATTTAAAATCTAAAAATTTATTTAGAACAATTAAATAAAATAAATCGAATACGACTTAGTTGTTATAGGTGTTTATATAAAACACACAGATAAATATATATATATATATATATATATTAATAATAAATAATTAAACTTTTAGTTTTTAATTTTAATATTAACTAAAAGACAAAAATGTTTTTAATAGTAAATTACATTTTGTGTCTTTAATGATAACTAACTATATATATATTAGATTTTGTATCCTTTATGGTATATGAAAAGACATCAGTCTCTTTACCTTGATTTAACCTAACTAAGATAATTAACTCAGTTAGGTTAAAAGGAAATAAAATGTTACATAATATGATGATTTTGAACATAATGTGTAATTATTTTTTTTCAAATGTCAGGTTTCATAATTTGTGTAATACATAAAGGAGACAAAGTGTAATTTACTCTAAAAGAAATTTGTGGTTAAAAAAAAATATTTAATAACTAAATAAACGTGTGAAGGGTTTAAATTTTTCAAAAGAATTTTTTTGAAAGGCTCAATACGATTTTATATGACATGACCCGCTTCCTAGCTCAGTTGGTTTTCGGCCGGGGGTTTGCCAATGGCCACCCCGGTTCGAATCCCAGCGTCTACGGCTTGTGGGGCGGGTTGTCCCAATGATGGATCGTATCCTATCGAGGCATGGTGCGGTCTTGAGGGCAACCCGGTTTTACCCAGCTGTTACCCCAGCGAGTCTCTCGTGTGGGGGCAGTATGGTTTCCGGGCGGAAGTCAGCTTGCGCGGCGGCCGGGGCCCAATCGAACATCGCGTCCGAGAGAGCGGGGCTGACGGGGGAATGTCTTCGACATGAACCCGGTGACCAATAGGGCCAGTGTCACCTTCCAAAAAAAAAAAAAAACAATTTTATATGACATCATAACAAATACGTCACCTCTAACGTGACATGCTCAGAAGACATCCAATAAAAACTTATTTTATCTTGCTCTCCTAACGTCGGCATTTGCCACAACTTCTAGATCAGGCTAGATTAGACTTAGTCAAATTTGTTTCTATATTATTTTATTTTATTAAGAAAGAAATAAATCAAACTTTCATATTTTGTGTTACAAGATTTAGAGTGAACTGTTAAAATAGTCCTTGAGGTTTGTTCATTTTTATTACTTTAGTTCAAAACTCAAATCTTTTGAATCTAGCTTCTTGTGGTTTCAATTTTGTTTCTACTTTCATCCAAAATCAAAATATGGTCAGATTTTTCAGTTAACATTCAGTTTTTTGTCTTTTTCCTCTCTTTTAATGAAGGACAAAATGGTCTTTTAACGTTTTATTATGACAAGTTAAAAAAATCTGACTATTTTGCATTTCATTAAAAGGGATGAAAAAGACAAAAAACTAGATGTTAACTGAAAAATCTGATTAGATTTTGTTTTTGGATGAAAATGACAACAAAATTGAAAACACAGGGACCCAGATTCAAAAGTTTGAGTTTTAGACTAAAGTGACCAAAACTCAGGGACCATTTTGGCAGTTTACTCCAAGGTTTATTTCCACCAATAAAACGGTAAAAATAATAATAACATCGTATATGTAGATAACATATACAGAGTGACATTTATATGTTAATATACTAACGAAATACATAAAATGCCTTCAAATGGTGAAAAACCAAATAAAATATAGATATGTGAATTTGTTTCACGTATATAATAGTTTTAGATATATAAGTTGAAGTTAGTTAGAGATGCTTACTCTCGTCTAATTGTAAGAGCATCACAATAGACACTTTTTTTTATGTTTTTAAAGAGAGAGAGTGAGGTGGAGGAGAGAGTGTGGTAATGTATGTGGGGAAAAATGAGAAAAAATGTAGGGAACAAAGTTATGTGAGTGTGATGTAGGAGAGAGGAGATAGAAATCATTAGATTGGTTGGGCAATACCATGTCACACCTCAAAAAAACACCCCTTAAAAATACATTATTGTGGATGCTCTAATAAATTCCACAAATCTTACCCATTCTCTAAGAAGAAGGTTGATTTATATTTCAAGTAAAATGCATTCTCATATCATATATTGTGTTGTAAAATTGTTATTACTAATTACACACATATAAGATAAATATTTAATCATGTACAAATCAAGCAGACAAAGTCACATAAAAGGTCTATATTCTCACCTTTCGGTTTTGTCCATTTCATGGACCCATCACATGTGCACTTTCAGTCATAGATTTTACTATTTACCTAAACCATTTTATCTAATAATCAAGTCAAATATCAATATAATACTATTAATCATGTGTTTTATACTTTGTTTGTTACTGTTTTATCAATTTAGTCTATTCGTGTCATTATCAATTTGATTATTCTTAATTACTAATAAATAAATATAATGTGTATATAGGTGTAGATTTTTATAGAGTTGACTTGTATATAAAAAAAAACCAAAAACTATGAAAGAAAAGGAGCACAAGTTTTTATCCTTCCATGACCTTTCTAATTATATATTCCGGATTTCATTAATTCACTAAGCGTAAAAGAAAGAGAGAGAGAGTTACTTGAAATAACAAGGATTGGAAGGCCATTCAGGAGAGTACTGATCCAAAGGATAGCAGTGAAGCCGGAGATAATCCCTCCAGTTATGAACTTGTTCTTTCTTGACGTTGAAGCTCGTCGAAAGCCTCATCGTCTTCGTGGGATCCTCCGAGTAGAGCTTCATCTTCTCCTCAACCGGCAACTGGAAGAATTCTCTCCCTACCTGTTCCATCTTCTTCACCAATTCATCCGCCACTCCGTGGTTTATCACCTGATTAATTAACAAACAATCACTTTACGTCTCCTCCTCAAACATAAAAAGAAAACTCTTAATTTAAAAAGTTCTACTTCTATATGCACCTGGAAAAAGCCATAGTGACGGCACGCATCGCCGATTTGCTGGCTTATGAGCTCCCGGTCAGCTCCACCGATGTCGATAACCGGAACATCGTTGCATTCGGAGACTTGGGATAGGTTAGGCCTGTCGTTGACCGGACGGACGTAACTGTCGGGTAAAGTAGTGTATTGGATGCCACTGGAGATCACTTTTCCCGCCATCGGAGGAGGGATTACGGTGGTGAGATTTGTAGGACCGACCAGCAAGATTCTGACTATTGAAGGAAATTGCGAGGTAAGTGCGTAGCATGTAGACATGATGATGTGTGTATATATAAGAATGAGGAAGGTCTGCGACCTTTTTTAATTTAAAATTAATTTAATTTAATTTAGTACTTATTAAATATATTTTATTTCTAAAAATAAACACCAGCAATATGCTTATATTTTATTATTTGAGTCTTACTTCCCATGTTAATAGTTTATTAATAACTTATTTATTTTAATAGTCTTATTTACCTTTTAACGGCTTTATAGCCCAGTGGTATTTTTGAGGTGAGATAAGACTTTGTGACTGATAGTTCCTGAGTTCGATTCCCACAATAAAAGAAGGGGGGCTCTCGTATTTATTGAGTTTCAACCTGAATTGGTGTATATGTATTATGTTTAATATTGTAAAAATCCCGACTAGTCTCTGATTAATCACTAATTAATGACCAATTAATCACTTGACGGTAAATGGTGATCCTATTCTGGCCAGATCCCAGCCAAGTTTCGACCAAACCTTATAAAATACAGTCAATTACTTGAAAAGGGTCAGTGAGAGGTTAAAACACGTCTACTTAAAAAAAACTATATATAAAAATGTGTGTGTATATATAACTAAAAATTACATATAGAAATCCCGATCCGATTAATCGCTAGTCAGTACCCCACCGACCAACTTCCGCCTAACGATTCTTACAACACTGATTATGCCTAGTGGAGATGGATATGATCAGGTCGTTCCGCTGGTGGTACGATGATACGCCAGTGGTCCGTTAGGAATCCAAATTTGTCGTTCAAAAAAAGTATATTATATAACTAAAAACTATAATATTATACAATAAATTTATTTATATTTGAAAAATAGTATTTGTAAAAGATTTAATAAATGGTATGTCACACCCCAACTGATGGCGGAAACATCAGAGTGAGACGAAAACGAGATTATTCGAGACTTCATAACACTATGTGCGACAATTGTAACACCTCGCAAAAATCATGTCCAATGTAGTAATGACACGTGTCATAAACTTTAAACATGTAATAAATTGATTTCGAGGGACTAAAGTTGACAAACAAGGAAAATATATGTATGAAAGGATCCAAAGTGTCAACATACGAAAATTATGCCTTTCAATGACCTTACACGATGTTTATACTCTTAAACGAATAAAATTATGAAACGTATGAAGTCGTTTGTGAAAGATTACAAGACGCGGGGGTTAAACATGTCAACATGTTAAATTACCTCTGAGTGACCTTTTAACGAACCTGGGGCTTTGTAACGATTGATTTTACTCTCAAGAATGAGTGACGAAAATTCACGAGGTTTCAATATCGTTTGATATTAAATGCGTTAGCTTTCGTAAATAAAGGGTTAAAAGCGTCAACTTGATGAAACTAGTGTTTTCGGTTATCGTTTAATGAAACCGGACCTAATGATGTTTGGTTATATCCTAAAGATCATCCAAATATAAAATTTATGGGTTAAAGTGCATAAAATTGAAGTTATTACGTTTTAAAAGGTTCAAGGGTCATTCTTGCCAAGTTTGAAACTCAAAAACTGGTCCCCCATAGGGCTCACACTACGCGACCCCAAAACAGATGTGTCGTAGCGCTACGCGACGGCCTGTTTTTCACAACCAGCATGCACAGGTGCAGGTCTCTGCAATTTCTTCACCATTTTAGCTTTAAATCGAAACAAGGGACTGTTTGATGGTTTCTAATACCACCTTGGACACTTGTTAACATCTGGAGACAACATAAAACACCTGGGATGATTTGGACATGCTCTCATTCACTGTAAATAGGGCATTGAAGCAGCCACAATCCTTGCTCATTCAAATTTTCATACTCTCTCAATTGCTCAAACTTTGGAGCATTCTCTAGAGCATCCTGATCATTAAGGAAGCTCTCTAAGTTCAAATATTCGTGCTAAGGACCTTTGTAAGCGTTCTTAGCTTCTATAGTTAAGCTTTTATTAGTTTAGTGACCGAAAGTCAAAGATATCGTAATGATACTTAGACTTTGTGATTAATCACTAACGGTCCAGCCATTATTCGAATTGAAAATGGCTATGTGTTGGTAATTAAGTAGGTGATAATCCCTCAAAGGGGCACCTCCTAATTATCACGTTTACTTAGTCAATTGTCGGGTCAAAGTAATGAACATAAAAGTCAAACGAGTCAGTTTTTATAAAATAATTCATAACTGATAATGTAGAAGCTATAAAATACGTTTTATCACTTAAATAACTTGGTAAATAGTATAAGAACATGTTTAGACATGTTCAACCCGACAATTCTAAGTATTAGGCTCGGTTCGCAACCGAAAGTCGCAAAAGTAGACTTTTGCTTTGACTTTCAGTTCTGACCCGAATTAGGTTAGTTTAGTTATGCCTTAGGGTTCCGTTCTGACCATGTTATATGTTAGAATAACCCTCTGAGGTTATACTTCATGGTCCCTTAGAAATCAGAATACATTGCATGTTTCCGTTATTTGCTTAAAAGTTTACCATTATGCCCTTATGTTATAAAAACGAGATTTTTGAAAATGTGAGAGGACAAAAAGCTTTATTACTGAAATATAAGTATGTCCACAAAATTTGACGTTAGTTTCTGGTCTCAAACTAAAGTTATGCAAGATATCGTAAAATGAAACTTTTTGTTAATTAAATGGCATTTTTAGCATAAATCATATTTAAACCTAAATTTTGGAACCAAACTCATTATCTACTGTTTTAATATAATTTTTATGGAATTTTGGAATTTTTGGTCAGATTTTATACTGACCATAACATAGAGTTCTTGCATGAACTCGGTAATTGACGATAATGCCCTTTTCATTAATAAAATGAGTTTTACACATCATTTACATGTCAAACCTTTTCCTACTGATATTATACATTAAATAGAATATTTTAAACATTTAAGACTGATCAAAATCTCAGATTTTCATAAACATCTTAATTATCGTCAATTATCGACTTTTACGAAAATTAGGCGCATAGTATGGTTTAAAACCATATTTAACACCTAAGACTTGTTACCTACCAATTTTAAAAATAAATTTTAATACTTAAACAGTAAGTATAATTCTTAAACTCATATTTCCAATTTTTTCCTTAAAACATATGTGAAATGACCAAAATGCCCCTCCGGTGCATAGTTTGGCCATAAATGGTAAACTTCACATATGTATAATATCTAACTGATGTAACATGATAAAATAATTATTTTTACTGATTATTTTAGACCAGAACCTCAATTTTCTATTTAACCTCTTTTATAAACTTTAAAATGACCAAAATACCCATACGGGGCTTAAATTGGTTTTAAATTCGTTTTGTGCATATTTGAAGATATCCTACTGATATCACAACATATTTTAAGCATAATAACTTATGGAACTTGTACTTGTCTCATCCGGTTACCCGTTATGCTTATACGCGTTCGGTACGGTTTATGTAACTAGTTTGCATAAATTAGCCGAAATGGGTCAAACCTTATCATTTTTATTTCAAAATCCAGAATGTATTTAGTTTACACATTTTATACAAGTCTTCATACTTGTTAGGTCTAAATCGCATTCCAATCCAGTCATCGCTTCATCTCGCGTTTCGTACCGTAAACTTTTCTTTAAAACTAACCGGTCTAAGTTATAACTTAAATAAGACCCGTTAAGAATCTAATAGGTTATTAAAACCTCCGTTCCAGATTAGGAGCCCAGTAAAAGCTACCTACACTTGTTGAGTAGGATATACGGCTGAGAATACAAATTTTACATTTTAAGCTCAGGTAAATACTTTTAACTTATTTTCCATTATACGGGCTTGGGATACAGTAAATTATTACCGCTTGGTCGGGTATTAAATATTTAATAGATTAGTGGTTAAATCATTGAGATAACCCGTTTTAATCTGTTTTGTTTGATACAAAGCATTTGGGGGTTAACGACCGTGTCCTGGATACCCTTGGCATCATTTAAATGCAAATGGCTACAAACTAAGCACGGGGTGTAGGCATACACCTGACAGTTGCGATACGGTTTCTTTTCCCCTAAAAGGGAATTAAGATACAAAATATAACCACACGTGAGGATAACTCCTTGTGGACTATATTAGTGGTGTGTTGATTAATCATGACTCGGCTTCTATCTCGGGCCTTGAACGTACGACAAACATGTAAATCTGTATACAAGATTATTTTATATAATTGTCCCAAGTTATAAAAGAATATTTGTGCCTTGTGCATCTAAATCAATTTTCTTAAATGTTTTCAAAAGAGTCAGTTAATTGTATTTACCATTGTAAACTGACGTATTTTCAAAAGACTAAGTGACAAGTACTATACGTAATTGGCTGGAAGCTCCTTGGTGTCAATGAAGGATCTTGCAAATCCTTCGGATACCCTAAAGTCTGCTAAACTTCATTTTGTACATTTTAATATGATCCGCCTGTGGATTTAATATTGCAAGCTCGAATGTAATTATCTTTTCAGTATTTTCTGACATTTGGTTTTGTAATAATATTTTATATTTCAAGACTTCCGCTGTGCTATTCTGTGTATGTTTGACTATGACGATATCAGTCTTACGTCACGATACTCCCCACTGGGCCCACCGGGTTGAGCTGTAAATATCGGGGTGTGACAGGTTGGTATCAGAGCCAACGTTGAGTGAATTAAACACTAGCCTTTTGTGTTTAATCTCAATGACACATTTGCACATTCCTTGACTTCCGAGTCTAGGCAAACAACTTAGGATTAATCGTAATCTTAATCATTTTGCTTTATTTGTTTTTGTTTTGACAGGACTTCAATCAACATGCCCCCAAGAGTTAGGGGAAGGAGCGGACGAGGAAAAGCCCCAATGAGGGGCAGGAATGATCACGAGGCCGAACCATCTCACCGGCGCACACCATCAGCAACACTCAGCTCCAGTCCACACGAAGACTGGAGGACCTATTTGGAGCCCGCGAGATGCTTAGTCTCGCTTAGCTCCTCACTGTCTTACCATCATTCATTCGGGCCGCATCAAGATGAAGAGCCTCACAATTCTCATCATTCTTTTATTCCTTTGCAGCGTTCGGGTTCACACAGTTCTTTCCAGAACCCAACTCCTTATTTCCAGAGCCGGTTCAATCCGATGAACCAAGTCGAAGAACTAGAGGGTCCAAACCCTTTGGGACCAGCTGACCATTTTCCCGAGTACCAAAACATGGATGTGGACGAGGATCCAGATCCTAAGATGCCGCCATCTGGGACGCCGACGCATCCCATCGAGATTTCTAGCGGATTATCTTTTCATGGTTCGCCTTACAGGGGCCCTGATATCTGAGCCGAAAGATGGAGCACGTACAAGTGGGAGTATACTCCCCCTCACCGCAACTCACCACCACACCAACAGGTCCCTTCTGAGGACCCGCATTTTCAGGCGATCACTCCACCGCCACCACCAGCACCATAGCAGCCACCGCCTCCGGAACCATCGAGGCGGAAAAGAACTGCACGAATGTCCGTGCGTGGGGGTTTCCACTTCAGCACCCCCAACACTCCAGCAACAGCAACTACCCGTCGCTCTATGAAGACCCGTAAATGGGTGGGCCTTCAAATGCAGTTTCTGAAGTCGACTCTGCACCAGTCGCACCTACACCACCCATGGGTTATGAAAATCCAATTCCATCTTACCCAGGTGCAGCTGGGTACAACCCGTTTGAGCAGCAAGCCTATTCGGGTTATAACTACAACAATGCACCTGCCGTTGACCCCTACATTGAAGCAGCAAACTTCAATTCTCTCTACCCTGGTCCCTTTCCACCTACGTACCTAACTGGGTACCCTGCATATGGGTATCAACACACACCGCCTCCACAACCTCAGCAGTAGTAGCCGCCGCAGCCCCAAATTCAACCACCGCAACAACAAGAAATTCTCCAAAGGTTGCATGAGGTGGAACAACGGGTAGACGAAGAGCGTAGAAGTCGCCGCGGTCTTCTAAAGGGTTTGGCAAACCTCATTAAGGGGAAGAAGAAGAAGGATTATTAGAAACCCTTAATTATTGTATTGTTATTTTATTTCAATTAAGTCCCTGCGTGGACATTTCATTTATGTAATTGGTCCCTGCGTGGACTTGTCTTTCTTATTTTAGTCCCTACGTGGACAAGTTATTTGTTTAAAGTCCCGTTTAGGGCAACTATTGTACTTCTTAAGACAATTTATTAAATATTTCATTTTAAATTCTTGTTTGTCATTATATATATGTGTGTACAATATAAAAACAAATCAAAATATCAATTCAATATTCAATTGATCTGCCATTAAATATTAGAATAAAATCTTACAGGTATAACCTAGCCCACATGTCATTTTAGACAGGGCCATGATGGTAAAACCTTTTTAAGATTCAAATCTTTGTTAACATCTGAAAACATGTTAGCACTCCTGGAAAATGTGATTCGATAAAGTCACACTAGTCATCCTTGTATTGGATTTTTCCAATTCCTTATCTAACCTGATGATTTAAACATCCATTAGTGATGAAATGCCTACAGGCTATACTTATTGTCCTATAAGACAAATGACAGTATAGTCTATGACTTCCTGTCAAGAAAGGGTGATGAACTGTGTTCAACCCTTAATGCCTCGATCTTATGAGATCATGTCTTATAAATTAAACTGTCCTTGTGACAAGGCCTTTTGTGCCACCATAATATCCCTAATGCTTTATTACTGTGTATAATTATAATGGAAAGTTTTAAAATTCACCAATGTGGTCTACATATACCATGGTTAATGAATTATCAAAAATGATGATTCCATAATAAACTTTGAACAAATTGTTGTCATTATTTTATAGCAATCAAGCTTCATGGCTGAATCTCAAGAGGTTAACAGTCATCCAAGGGAAGGAAATGATAACACCAGAGTAAATGTAGCTGGTGTAGACTTTCAAGCATTGATAGACAATGTTGTTACTAGAGCTACGGACAGACAGTTCAAGGAACCAAGTAATACTCGCACAAAGACTCAATCTGTGGCTCATAGTAAGCCCCCTTCTAAAACACATGAGTCAAATAAGGACAATTTTCGTCACTCGTCGAATCAGAAGAGTCTCCCATCCAGACAAATTGTGCTTAATCAGGAACCACGCACAAAGACTTGTTCTTATAAATACTTCGTCTCTTGCAAGCCAAGGGACTTTACAGGCGAAAAGGGTGCCATTGACTGTATGACATGGCTTGATGAGATGGATACTGTAGTAGATATCAGTGGTTGTGCGGAACAGGATATTGTGAAGTTTGTTTCACAATCATTTAAAGAAGAGGCTTTGGCTTGGTGGAGGTCGTTAATCCAAGCCACGGGGAAGATCCCACTGTACAACTTATCTTGGGAACACTTTGTTGCACAGATCAAGGAAAACTTCTGTCCTCAGCATGAGGTAGAGAAAATCGAAACTGACTTCTTGACTCTGGTCATGAAGAATTTGGATTGTCAGGCATATGTTACAAATTTCAACTCCATGTCTCGACTGGTTCCCTATTTGGTCACACCAGAACCAAAGTGCATAGTGCGCTTCATTGGAGGCCTGGCCCCAGAAATCAAGGGTAATGTGAAAGCTTCCAGACTTACCACATACAGGTCCGTGGTGGATCTGTCTTTATCTCTCACACTTGATGCAGTCAGAAATAAGTCTATCAAAGCTTCTGGCGAAGGAAAACGAAAACGGGAGGATGAGAGTTCTCATCGCTCCGATAAGAAAAGAAAAGGAAACTCTGAGCATAGGAAGAGTTCTGGGTTTAAAAAGGACACCCATCAGACAGGTGAGAAACTCAAGTGTAAAGTCTGCAAGAAACACCATTTTCGAAAGTGCAGACTAGAGTCGCAATCGCAACCAAAAGTTCGTGGGATCTGCAAGTCTAAGGAGCATAGAACTTTGGACTGCAAGAATATGAAGAACGCAACCTGTTATGGTGCAATGAGAAGGGGCATATAAGGACCAACTGCCCGAAAAACCCAAATAAGCCTGAAGAGGCCAAGAAGACTAATGCTCGAGTCTTCCAGATGAATGCCCAGGAAGAAGCTGTGACCGATAATGTTATAACAGGATTCAATATAGTTATAGGCATAGATTGGTTATCTCTTAACCAAGCCCAAATTGTCTATGATAAGAAGAAAGTTGTCATCAAGACCCCTTATGGTGAGCCACTTACTATTCAAGGAGATACGCAATATGGATTGCCTGAACAAGTATCTATGCTTAAGGCATCAAAGTGTTTGAAGAAAGGTTGTGTCATTTACATGGCACATGTGACTATAGATGAACCAAAACCCAAGATCGAAGATATTCCTGTTATTTCTGAATATCCGGATGTTTTTCCTGAAGAATTACCTGGTTTACCTCCCGACAGACAAGTGGAATTCAGAATTGATATCATTCCAGGAGCAGCACCAGTCGCACGAGCTCCATATCGGTTGGCACCGACTAAAATGAAGGAATTGAGGACACAGTTGGATGATTTATTGGAGAAAGGTTTTATTCAACTAAGCTCATCTCCTTGGGGAGCGCTTATTCTATTTGTGAAGAAGAAAGATGGCTCGATGCGTCTATGCATCGATTATCGTGAGCTGAACAAAGTTACAATTAAGAACAGATATCCATTGCCCAGGATCGATGATCTATTCGATCGGCTTCAAGGGGCAAGTTTCTTTTCAAAGATTAATTTGAGGTCAGGTTATCATCAGCTGAAGGTCAGAACCGAAGATATGCACAAGACTGCATTCAGAACAAGATATGGCCACTACGAGTTCTTAGTGATGCCTTTCGGGTTCACTAATGCACCTGCAACATTCATGGATCTCATGAATCACGTTTGCAAGTCGTATCTAGACAGATTTGTCATTGTCTTCATTGATGACATACTTATTTATTCAAAGAGCCAAGCTGATCATGAAAGACATCTATGATGCATCCTTAAACTTCTGCAATAGGAGAAACTCTACGCAAAGTTCTCTAAATGTGAATTCTGGTTACGAGAAGTCCAATTTCTTGGACATGTGGTGAGTGAGCATGGTATCCAGGTGGATCCCGCTAAGATTGAAGCGATTATGAATTCGCAAGCACCAAAAACACCTACAGAGATTCGCAGCTTCTTGGGTCTAGCAGGATACTATAGACGTTTCATTGAAATTTTTTCTAGGATTGCTGCACCTCTAACTTCGTTAACTCGCAAGAATGTAAAGTTTGACTGGGGTCCCAAGCAACAAGAATCTTTTGAGATCCTCAAGCAGAAATTAAGCAATGCCTTTGTGTTGACATTGCCAGAAGGGATAGAAGAGTTTGTTGTTTACTGTGACGCATCGCACACTGGTATGGGTTGTGTGCTTATGCAGAAAGGCAAGGTAATTTCCTACGCTTCTCGTCAATTAAAAGTGCATGAAAAGAGCTACACCACCCATGATTTAGAATTGGGTGCCGTTGTATTTGTACTAAAATTATGGAGACATTACTTATATGGAACCAGCTGTGTAATCTATTCAGATCACAAGAGCCTTCAACATCTGTTTAACCAGAAAGATCTTAATATGATGCAGCGACGTTGGATGGAAACATTGAACGATTATGACTGTGAAATTCGCTATCATCCGGGCAAAGAAAATGTTGTCGCTGATGCCTTAAGCAGAAAGGAAAGGATTAAACCAATAAGGATCAACGCTAAAAGCATCGAATTAAAGAACAACTTGAATGAAAGGCTGTTAGCTGCTTAGAAGGAAGCTGTTTTAGAAACTAACTTTCCGAATGTGAAGTTAGGCGTAACTGCTGATCAATTGTCTTATGGAAAGGATGGAATCCTTAGATTAAATGGTCGAATATGGGTTCCAATCCATGGAGGACTTAGAGATGTGATCCTCCAAGAAGCTCATTGTTCAAAATATTCAGTCCATCCAGGTAGTGATAAGATGTATCAGGATCTAAAAGCAAGTTATTGGTGGATAGGTTTGAAGAAATCTATAGCCACTCATGTGGCTAAATGTCTGACGTGTGCACAGGTTAAAGCCGAGCATCAAAAGCCGTCAGGTTTGCTGCAACAGCCTGAACTTCCCACCTGGAAGTGGGAAATGGTAACTATGGATTTTATCACTAAGCTACCAAGGACGAAGCACGGGAATGATACAATATGGGTTATAGTAGACAGGCTGACCAAGTCAGCTCACTTCTTGCCCATTAAAGAAACGCATAGCTCCGACAAATTAGCCCAGCTGTATGTGGATGATATTGTATCTCTCCACGGAGTGCCGGTATCTATTATCTCTGATAGGGATACTAGATACACATCTCATTTTTGGAAAAGCTTTCAGCAATCTCTAGGCACTCGTTTAAATTTCAGTACTGCTTATCATCCTCAAACGTATGGGCAATGCGAGCGTACGATTCAAACGCTTGAGGACATGCTCAGGGCTTGTGTTATTGATTTGGGTGGAATATGGGATGGCCATCTTCCTTTAATTGAATTTTCATACAACAATAGTTATCATTCGAGTATCCAAGCCGCGCCTTTCGAGGCCTTATATGGAAGGAAGTGCAGAACACCAGTTTGTTGGGCGGAAGTTGGAGAAACCCAACTATAAGGACCTGATATAGTCCTAGAGACGACGGACAAGATTGTTCAGATCCGTGATCGTCTGAAAGCTGCCAGGGACAGGAAGAAAAGCTATGCAGATATGAGGCGCAAACCTCTAAAAATCGAAGTTGGTGATAAAGTGCTACTCAAGGTGTCACCCTGGAAAGGGGTGATGCGCTTTGGAAAAAAGGGCAAGCTGAGCCAAAGGTACATAGGACCATTCGAGATCATCGAATGCGTCGGAACTGTAGCTTACAAGCTGAATCTACCTGAAGAGCTTAGTGGGAAACACAATGTATTCCACATCTGCAATTTAAAGAAATGTCTATCCGATGAATCGCTAGCAATGTCGCATAAAGACGTGCAGATTGATGAGAGCTTGAAGTTTGTCGAAAAAACCTTTGTCGATAGAGTATTGACAGGTTAAGAAGCTTCGAAAAAAAATGTGCCGATCGTAAAAGTGAAATGGGATGCCCGTAGAGGCCCAGAATATACGTGTGAAGTTGAATCCACGATGGAACAGAAATACCCTCATTTTTTTCAATAAATCTCGAGGTTGAGATTTCTTTTAAGGGGGTGAGGATGTAACACCTCACAAAAATCATGTCCAATGTAGTAATGACACGTGTCATAAACTTTAAACATGTAATAAATTGATTTCGAGGGAATAAAGTTGACAAACAAGGAAATGATATGTATGAAAGGATCCAAAGTGTCAACATATGAAAATTATGCCTTTCAATGACCTTACACGATGTTTATACTCTTAAACGAATAAATTATGAAACGTATGAAGCCGTTTGTGAAAGAAAGTGAAAGATTACAAGACGCGGGGGTTAAACGTGTCAACATGTTAAATTACTACCTCTGATTGACCTTTTAACGAACCCAGGGCTTTGTAACGATTGATTATACTCTCAAGAATGAGTGAAAAAAAATTCACGAGGTTTCGATATCGTTTGATATTAAATGCGTTAGCTTTCGTAAATAAAGGGTTAAAAGCGTCAACTTGATGAAACTAGTGTTTTCGGTTATCGTTTAACGAAACCGGACCTAATGATGTTTGGTTATATCCTAAAGATCATCCAAATATAAACTTTATGGGTTAAAAGTACATAAAATTGAAGTTATTACGTTTTAAAAGGTTCAAGGGTCATTCTTGCCAAGTTTGAAACTCAAAAACTGGTCCCCCATAGGGCTCGCGCTACGCGACCCCAAAACAGATGTGCCGTCGCACTACGCGACGGCCTGTTTTTCACAGCCAGCATGCACAGGTGCAGGTCTCTGCAATTTCTTCACCATTTACGCTTTAAATCGAAAGAAGGGACTGTTTGATGGTTTCTAATACCACCTAGGACACTTGTTAACATCTGGAGACAACATAAAACACCTGGGATGATCTGGACATGCTCTCATTCACTATAAATAGGGCATTGAAGCAGCCACAATCCTTGCTCATTCAAATTTCCATACGCTCTCAATTGCTCAAACTTTGGAGCATTCTCTGGAGCATCCTGATCATTAAGGAAGCTCTCTAAGTTCAAATCTTCGTGCTAAGGACCTTTGTAAGCTTCTATAGTTAAGCTTTTATTAGTTAATGACCGAAAGTCAAAGATATCGTAATGATACTTTGACTTTGTGATTAATCACTAACGGTCCAGCCATTATTCGAATTAATCACTAACGGTCCAGCCATCACGTTTACTTAGTCAATTGTCGGGTCAAAGTAATGAACAGAAAAGTCAAACGAGTCAGTTTTTATAAAATAATTCATAACTGATAATGTAGAATCTATAAAATACGTTTTATCACTTAAATAACTTGGTAAATAATATAAGAACATGTTTAGACATGTTCAACCCGGCAATTCTAAGTATTAGGCTCGGTTCGTAACCGAAAGTCGCAAAAGTAGACTTTTGCTTTGACTTTCAGTTCTGACCCGAATTAGGTTAGTTTAGTTATGCCTTAGGGTTCCTTTGTAACCATGTTATATGTTGGAATAACCCACTGAGGTTATACTTCATGGTCCCTTAGAAATCATAGTACATTGCATGTTTCCGTTATTTGCTTAAAAGTTGACCATTATGCCCTTATGTTATAAAAACGAGATTTTTGAAAATGTGAGAGGACAAAAAGCTTTATTACTGAAATAAAAGTATGTCCAAAAAATTTGACGTCAGTTTCTGGTCTCAAACTAAAGTTATGCAAGATGGCGTAAAATGAAACTTTTTGTTAATTAAATGACATTTTTAGCATAAATAATATTTAAACCTAAATTTTGGCACCAAACTCATTACCTACTATTTTAATATAATTTTTAGGAAATTTTGGAATTTTTGGTCAGACTTTATACTGACCATAACATAGAGTTCTTGCATGAACTCGGTAATTGACGATAATGCCCATTTTCATTAATAAAATGAGTTTTACACATCATTTACATGTCAAACCTTTTCCTACTGATATTATATATTAAATAGAATATTTTAAACATTTAAGACTGATCAAAATCTCAGATTTTCATAAACATCTTAATTATCGTCAATTATCGACTTTTACGCAAATTAGGCGCATAGTATGGTTTAAAACCATATTTAACACCTAAGACTTGTTACCTACTGATTTTAAAAATAAATTTTAATACTTAAACAATAAGTATAATTCTTGAACTCAGATTTCCAATTTTGTCCTTAAAACATATGTGAAATGACCAAAATGCCCATCCGGTGCATAGTTTGGCCATAAATGGTAAACTTCACATATGTATGATATCTTACTGATGTAACATGATAAAATAATTATTTTTACTGATTATTTTAGACAAGAACCTCAGTTTGCTATTTAACCTCTTTTATAAACTTTAAAATGACCAAAATACCCTTACGGGGCTTAAATTGGTTTTAAATTCGTTTTGGGCATATTTGAAGATATCCTACTGATATCACAACATATTTTAAGCATAATAACTTATGGAACTTGTACTTGTCTCATCCGGTTACCCGTTATGCTTATACGCGTTCGGTACGGTTTATGTAACTAGTTTGCATAAATTAGCCGAAATGGGCCAAACCATATCATTTTTATTTCAAAATCCAGAATGTATTTAGTTTACCCATTTTATACAAGTCTTCATACTTGTTGGGTCTAAATCGCATTCCAATCAAGTCATCGCTTAATCTTGCGTTTCGTATCGTAAACTTTCTTTAAAACTTACCGGTCTAAGTTATAACTTAAATAAGATCCGTTAGGAATCTAATAGGTTATTAAAACCTCTGTTCCAGATTAGGAGCCCAGTAAAAGCTACCTACACTTGTTGAGTAGGATATACGGCTGAGAATACAAATTTTACCTTTTAAGCTCAGGTAAATACTTTTAACTTATTTTCCCTTATACGGGCTTGGGATACGGTAAATTATTACCGCTTGGTGGGGGTATTGAATATTAATCGATTAGTGGTTAAATCATTGAGATAACCCGTTTTAATCTGTTTTGTTTGATACAAAACATTTGAGGGTTAACGACCGTGTCCTGGATATCCTTGGCATCATTTAAATGCAAATGGCCACGACCTAAGCACGAGGTGTAGGCATACACTTGACAGTTGCGATACAGTTTCTTTTCCCCAAAAAGGGAATTAAGATACAAAATATAACCACACGTGAGGATAACTCCTTGTGGACTATATTAGTGGTGTGTTGATTAATCATGACTCGGCTTCTATCCCAGGCCCTGAACGTACGACAAACATGTAAATCTGTATACAAGATTATTTTATATAATCGTCCCAAGTTATAAAAGAATATTTGTGCCTTGTGCATCTAAATCAATTTTCTTAAATGTTTTCAAAAGAGTCAGTTAATTGTATTTACCAGTGTAAACTGGCATATTTTCAAAAGACTAAGTGACAGGTACTATACGTAATTGGCTGGAAGCTCCTTGGTGTCAATGAAGGATCTTGCAAATCCTTAGGATGCCCTAAAGTATGCTAAACTTCATTTTGTACATTTTCATAAGATCCGCCTGTGGATTTAATATCGCAAGCTCGAATGTAATTATCTTTTCAGTATTTTCTGACAATTGGGTTTGTAATAATATTTTATATTCCAAGACTTCTGTTGTGCTATTCTGTGTATGTTTGACTATGACAATATACGTCACAATACTCCCCACTGGGCCCACCGGGCTGAGCTAAATATCGGGGTGTGACAACAATATTCAAATAAAACCGATTTCATTTCATTTCATAACAATTAAAGTACAACATGGAAAGGAAATACAACATTGCTTGTTACAAAATACAACAAGTATCGAATGTCTAAACTACTAAACATGAATTTAAGTTTAGTGCGTTTCTAGGCATCCTACTAAGTTCCGTGCATCATCAGCGTCATCAAAATCCTGCAATACGTTTTAAAGTATAGTTCAATACAAAAAGTACTATTTTAAAACCCCGTGTATTACACGGGTTGAATAAATGTAATTTTATATACCAAACAATATAATATATATATATATATATATATATATATATATATATCTAAAAATCTCGTTTATTACACGGGTTGAATAAATATAATTTTATATATCAAATAATAAAACAATATATATTTAAAAATCTCGTTTATTACATGGGTTGAATAAATGTAATTTTATATATTAAATAATAAAGTTGTATTTTTAAGAACCCCGTGTATTGTACGGGTTGAGTAAATTTAATTTTATATATTAAATAATGAGAAAAGTTACATTTTTAATAACTCATGTTTTATACGGGTTGAACACATGTAATTTTATATAGCAAACAATAAAAAGTTATATATAAACCCTATGTATTATATGGATTGAATAAATCTAATTTTATATACTACATAATAAAAAAGAGTTATATTTTTAAAAAACCCCGTGTATTACACGAGTTGCATAAATGTAATTTTGTATAGTAAAAAATAAGAATGTTATATCTTTAAAAAACTCTGTTTATCACATGGGTTGAATGAATCTAATAAAAATGTATATCTTTAAAAAAAACCTAACGGATATACTTTAGATACGATGGATGGGGTGATTGCGGTGATGGTTCTTATAAATGTCACGTAAACATAGTGATTGCTGTATTTCAGTTGAGAGTTGAGCACGAAAATAAAAGTATAAAACCAATAAACATTGATTAATATTTTTGTTTACCCCTTATAAACATTTTTTGAAGTAGGTTCCACCCTTAACTACTTTAGTTTAATAAAATAAAGAGAAAAGTGCCCGGATAGTCCCTGTGGTTTGCTCCGATTTCACCTTTAGTCCCTATATTTTCAAAATTACAGCTATAGTCCCCAATTTTGACAAATTTGTTCTCGTATAGTCCCTGAAGTAGATGAGGGTTAGTTTTCTCAGTTAAATGAGTGTGAAATGACCTAAATACCCTTAATGTAAAACAAAATAAGTGGGACACACCACCCTACCCACCCCTTTTCCCTCTTTCTCTTTCTCTGTGAACGACCAACCATCACCAACACCATTCTTCATTCATCTTCATCTCTACCAACACACACCCAACACCATTCAACCACCACCATTATCAAAACAATATTCAACCCTTGAAAATACTCTATGATTGGTTCCTCCATGACTAAAAAAAATAACTCCGTGACTTTAAAAAAGAAAAATCCTTTTTTCCATAAACAAAAAAGATGTCCGGATATGAATTTGGCCGGAAAATCAAGAACACGTTGCTGCAAATTCAAGAAAGATGTCCGGATTTGAATTTGGAGTAAAGAATCAGCCCACCTCACCATCTAAACAACAGTTCATCATCATCATTATCAATGGTACAAACAGTAGCAGCACTGGTTATGATTTCTTAGGGTTGAAAACTGGTGTTTTGTACTGCAGAAGCATAGAGATGAAATGAATTTTCAATTCTCATTTGGATTTTCAGAATTATATTTATGTATGAATTTACACTATAACAAAATGGGGTAAAGAGATTTCTGTATTTTATCTCATCTTTGTGAGGATAATTTTTATATCATTTTTTTTTCTAATTTACAATACTATCAAAATTTTCTAAAATCGGATCCTGTGTTACAATACTATCAAAAGTTTTCAAAATTTTTAAAGTCATGGAGTTATTTTTTTAGGCGATTATTTTAAGGAATTGACGATTGTTCAGCAAATCGGTGTTCTTCGGTGAGGTAAAAGTTGAATTTGTGGTTTCTGTGTGTTTATCTGCTTTTAGTATGCTAGTTTTGTTTTGATAATGGTGGTGGTTGAATGGTGTTGGGTGTGTGTTGGTAGAGATGAAGATGAATGAAGAATGATAGGATTGGGAACTTTTTGATCCTGAATCTAAAAATTTATGGCTTAGAGAGGTTGAAGATGATGGTGGGAGGGTGAGGTGGTTGCGGTGGTATTTGGGGTGGTGGTGGTTGGTGGTGTTTGTCAATTCTGGTTGCAGATAAAACAAAGAATAGATAAAAGGTGAGTGGGGGGTGAGGGTGGGTGTATGATGGGTCCACTTTCTTTTAATTAGATATATAAATAGATAATTAATAACAGTTTTTTGTTATTAAGGGCATTTTGGTCATTTGACACTCACTTAACACCAAAAACTAACCTTCATCCGTGCCAGGGACTATCCGGGAACGAAATTGAAAATGTTGGGGACTATAGCTGTAATTTTAGAAAGTTAAGGACTAAAGGTGAAAAAAAGTCAAACCACAGGGACTATCCGGGCATTTAACTCTAAAATAAATAAATCATTTACATTATATTAATTTATATTTAGCGTACATCTTTTGTTAATTTCAGGATAAATAATTTAGAAATCTGATAAATATTCTAAAATATTAGATTATCTCCTATACGAATTATTTAAATTTATATTAAATTTAATTTTATATTATCTTTTAATGATATTAACTATCTATAAAAAAATAGATAGTTTCAATGAATGATATGTGTCCTCCCAGTGGTTTCGTTTATTAAATAGTATAGATTGGCGAGTATACATGTTTGAGTACTAGCATATAAGTATAAAAATGAACAATGAACAAT
The DNA here is from genome assembly GCA_030545235.1 of Helianthus tuberosus. Taxonomy (NCBI): domain Eukaryota; kingdom Viridiplantae; phylum Streptophyta; class Magnoliopsida; order Asterales; family Asteraceae; genus Helianthus; species Helianthus tuberosus. The sequence goes on from JARYGA010005772.1 coordinate 45,778, forward strand.
CCACATAGCAAACGTAGTTATCAAGATTAACGTATAAACTGGCATGCGATTTACAAGTCAACCCTCTGATTACCACGTATAATGAATGAATAAACTTAACACGACCTCACGTTCACGGGCGGTGCGTTACTCCTATAGCGCTATACATGTTAAGGGGAGGTTCGTACGAAGTTAATGAGAAGTTCATCACATAAGAATCACTCAGAAAACACGAATCAAGTACAACATATTGGTAAGCATGTATTGGATTGTTTGTATAATTGCCTAAAAGTATGTATGTTGAGTGTGTTTTGTATATGTAAACATGATGCACCCAAAAAGTGTAAAAACGGGAAAAAAGGCGCCGAGTATACTCACGGTTTACAAAGAAATTTCCACATAATGAGTTTGACGAGTCTTGAGTTGTTGGAACACCAAAGTTACCAATTTTGGTTCTTGAACTTTTTGCCCAAAGTTGAAAATCTCAGAGATTTGAAAGAGTTTGGAAGTAATTTGGAGGTGGTGCAAGTGTTTGGAAGGTGTTAGAGTTGGTATTTATAAGATGGTTAAGTGGTTGGGGTTTAAATGAATGTGGTTGAGAGTTAAGAGGGGTATTAAATGAGTTGGTTGGAGGTTAGAATGTGGGTTTGGGGTATTAAATGAGTTGGTTGGATGTTAAGACATTAAAGAAAGTGATTGGGGAGATTAAAATTTTCATTTTTAGTCATTGCACTTGTATTATTTGTTATTTTATGCTATAAAGGTGTATGCATGTATATTATAAGTATGATACATGTATGAATGTGATTCCGAGAAAATATAATTTTGATGTATATCTCGGTTTTAAATTAAAGCGTGTATTTCGCGACTGATTACATATTATGCATGTATGATTAAACAAAGTTGATATAAAAATATGATTTCCATTAATGATCAAAGTCTCGAGATTACAAGGATTGAAATGAAGTAAAAATACAAGTTTCTAAAAATAAAAATGTGAATACAACTTTCTATATATGAAAAGTAAAGAAAATGCGGAGCGTTACATGGTATAACCAACATCTTTGTTAATTTAAGTGAAGTACACCTAAGTTGAGTATTTATACAAACTAATACATTGAACAAAATATTATGTGTTTATGAGTTGAAAGTTAATCAATTTTTTTCCATTACAAAAATCCCGACTAGCCATCTATTAGTCGTCAATTAATCACTAGTCAGAGATTCATTGAGTAATTTTTATCTAATCGACCAATTAACCAGTAGGTGGTCAACAGTGGTCAAATCCAGTCCTAATTGGCCAAAATCAGTGGTAGGCTAGCGATTCCGACCAGTTTTTTGACTAAAACCTGTAAATTCCGTCATTTAATCCTATCAAATTAAAATACTTATAAAATTGAATATTACATATAACATCACAATCCGATCATTCCCTATTAATACCGATTAATCGCTAGTGGATGCCCTTCCTCCCGAGTAGCGTCTAGCGATTCTTACAACACTAATTGTTATTGGTATAGATAATGTAAATAGGTGTGTTCTGAAGCATATTCTTTTTTAAGATTGTTAAGGGGTACAACGCATGCGTCAATAGGCGGGGTTTCAATACCATACAAAACTCATATCAGATGGCTTACTTCCTAAACACCATCCTGAGTGAGGATTCTTTTTTTTATCCAAGAGTATTACTATTGTTATTGTTGTTGTATTATTATTATTATTTAAATATTTTATTATTATTATTATTATTATTTTACTATTCTTATAAGTTATACTATTAAAATTATTAGTTTAATTATATTATTTTTACTGCTATTATTAGTTTTTATTTATTTTTAAAAAATGTGGTTTAGGGATGGGAGGAATGAGAAAGTTCCATTTATAAGGTTTTTATTTAAGAAAATCTTATGAGTACTTGTATTCGACATTTCGATCAGAAACTCGTCAATTAAAAAATAATTCGACCATAGGTATATATGAGGTGTTTGTGTTAGACTGTGACGTTCGATCTCAATCTTATCCAAACAAAGGATAAGATAAAATCTTGGATGTGTATGGCTCTCTTAATATGTGGGTTGCTAGTTGTTAAATAACGAAGGAGATTAAGAATGTTGAATATCAACATTGGTACATTACGTGTGAAATAGATGTTGCATAACTGATAAATACAACATATTTTAAATGTGGTACTTTGTTTCTAAAATAATAACAATATTTTTTTTTGTTATTGAATGACAAATTTGGATTATTGACGGACTACTAGAGTATTATTGTACCACTAGCGGAACTACCCGGTCATATCCACCTCCACAAGGCATAATTCTATACATCAATTCTGAAGGAAACCCAATAAATATGGGAAAAAAACCCCTAGTTGGAATCGAACTCAGAACCCCATTAGTCTCAAAGTCTTATCTCACCTTTAAGATAACAGTAGACTATAAAATTATTGGCAAGTAATA